>SJYX01012344.1:11439-27572 GCA_006410675.1 Oreotragus oreotragus
TTTTTTTTTTTTTTTTCAAGGAGTGGGAATAGATTTTACTTCTTGATGGAAAACCATGAGTCACTTTGCAAAACCACATGCATACAGGAAAGAAGAATTGCAGTCATTTATATAACCAAACCACAACGTGAATTTAATATATCTTGGGGGGCTAGTCTCTTAGTCGTGTCTGACTCTTTGTGACCCCATGGACTGTAGCCCGCCAGACGCCTCTGTCCATGGGATTCCCCAAGCAAGAATACTGAAGTGGGTTGCCATTTCCTTCTCCAGGGGCAGTATATTTTTAATTGCAGCATACACTCTGAGTTGAGGCATGTGGGATCTAGTTCCCTGACCAGAGATCGAACCTGGGTCCCATGCATTGGGAGTGTAGAGTCTTAGCCCCTGGACCACCAAGGAAGTCCCTGTCAAGGCTTTCTGTGTGTGTCATGGCTTTGTGACTGTGTGTCACTTCCATCATGTCCGACTCTTTGCAGCCCATGGACTGTATCCCGCCATGCTGCTCCGTCCATGGGACTCTCCGGGCAAGAACACTGGAGCGGGTTGCCATGCCCTCCTCCAGGGGATCTTCCCGACCCGGGGATGGAGCCCACATCTCTTACGTCTCCTGCGCTGGCAGGTGGGTTCTTTACCCCTTGTGCTACCTCTTCAGGTAGAGGCAAAGCCTGGAAAATTCCTAAGGGGGCTGAGGGTGGGATCTCTGGGGCCAGGAAGGAGGAGGGCACTGCAGATGGGAAGGAGCCCCAAGAAGCCTGGTTCCCTTTCCTGAGCAGGAGGTGTGGTGGGTGGACCCAGCAGTACCCGGTCACCTCACATTTGGTTACACCCCTGCTTAGCATCCCACCTACTTTCTCTCACTGAGAATCCTTAATGCTGGAGCTGGAAAAGACAGTTCAGGGCATAGGACCTCCTCTGTAAATGAAGAAACCCCCTTGCAGTGTTCCTGGTTCTTCATTCCTCTCCATTTGCTCTCACTGACAAGACTTAACTATGCTGAATCATTTAGAAAGCTAAGTGGTAAGTACACAATAATGTTTTAATGAAGTCACAGAATGGTGTTAAGAGCTAGTAATGACTTAATGTGTTTTTCCTTCTAGGGTCATTTACATTTTATATTAGAAAGTTCTTTAACACTCTTAACAGCAACAACAAAACAAATTCAAGTCAACAAAACAAAAACAGGTGCCGCCCTAGGTTGTAACAGATTAGAGCAGAAGAGGGTAGGCGGCATTCTGCAGAGGGGAGTAAGAGCTTCTCACATTTCACCCTCCACACCCAGGTTGCTGCCCCCTTGCCCTTCTATGAATGCATCTGACCCTGGACGTACAAATTCCCACATGAACTAAGTGGATGGATGCATGATCTAATTAGGAGAAAGGGGCAGAGGGCAGAGAAGAGTGATGAAGAGGACACCTAAGAAACTCAAGATGTGAGTGATGACAATCCCTTACTTCTCTTTCCTCATATTGGGATTTGAAATTGTTTCACAAGCAATGTAAGGGATGTAATGTAACTTGCACATCAGACATTTAGATCCGTGATTCAGGGTCAGATTCTGGGAGAATCACCCAAAGATGGGCCCTCTATTTTTAGTGCTGACACTAATAAGCCAAGACCCACAGTCCCACAGCAGGTTGACTATGTTCTCCAGGCTTCTGGGTCGATTTCCTCCTCAAACAGCGTAGAACACGTGCCCTGTGCAGAAGCCCAGTTGCCGGGACAGACAGGCTGGAATCCAGCTCATGCTCAGTTCACCAAGTCCTGACCCATGGGCTAGTCTACACGGCTCCAGAGAAAAGAGTACCTCTTCTTTTTTGAGTGGTCTGATCAAAGAAGGGTCTGTTCCTGATTTGAACAAAGGACTACATAGGTTAGGAGCCTCTAACTACTTGTCTCCCTGGAACCTACAAAAGAATAAAGTGATGTCTTTGGAAATAAATAAGCTACTCCCAGGGACCTCTTCCAGGGTCCATGTCAGACCATACCAGACAAAACACAGTGCTGAATTTAAAAGAATACTGTGAAGGGGAGCCTCTCATGTCTTTCCAAGTCCTTTGAATGAGTGTCCACTATTACCCCATCTATTCAACATTGTACTGGAGGCCCTAAACAGGGCAAGACGGCAAGAAAAAGACATAAAATGTTTAAAAATTAGACGGCAACATAAATTTACTCAGAAAATTTTATTTACTTAGAAAATTTAGTAAAATTTACTAAATCTTTACTAAAATTTACTAAATTTACAAGTAAATTTAGTTACATAGAAAAAATGAACAAATTATTAGAAACAAAAATAAATTCATCAGAGTCACTGGCTACAAGGTCAATATATAAAAATCATATTTCTATATACAACAAAGATTGAAAATGAAAACTATTTAAATACCATTTATGATAGTATCAAAAATATAAATACCTAGGAGTAATTCTAACAACAACAAGAAAATGTGTCCAATCTCTGTGCTAAAAACTGTAAAGAATTTCTGGGAGAAGAACTAAGTAAATAGACATTCCAACATAAATGAGGGAGAGTAATCTATATGGTGGTAACATTTCTATATTCTACTGGAAATGACAAAATATTAGTTCTAATTAAGAGTATGAAATATTAAGTATNATCTCTGTGCTAAAAACTGTAAAGAATTTCTGGGAGAAGAACTAAATAAATAGACATTCCAACATAAATGAGGGAGAGTAATCTATATGGTGGTAACATTTCTATATTCTACTGGAAATGACAAAATATTAGTTCTAATTAAGAGTATGAAATATTAAGTATGTATATTATAATTCCTAGAGTAATCACTAAAGTAGATACAAAGAGATATAATTTTAAAACAATAGAAAATTTAAAGGGAACACTAAAAATTATTCAAATAATCTAAAACAAGGCAGAAAAGGGGAAATAAAGGCATGAAAAACAGAAAGAACAAAAAGAAAATAACAAAATTTTAAAATAACTTAAATCCAGATGTATCAATAACTACACTATTAAATGTAAATGACCTAAACCATGGGTCAGCAAACTTTTTCCATTAAGTGCAAGACAGTAAATATTTGAGAACTTCTCAGCTATATAGTCTCTGCTGTAACTCTGCTTTGGTAGAGGAAAAATAGCCAGAGAAAAGATATAAAGAGCATGGCTATGTTTCAATAAAACTTTATTTACAAAAAAAACTTGAATACAAAAGCAAGATTTCACCTACAGGCATAGTTTGCTGGCCCCTGGTCTAAACACATCAATAAAAAGATATCTGCAAAGTGGGTTAAAAAATAAGCCCAAACTATATGCTGTCTATAAAACAAAACAAAAACACATAGACACACCCTGTCTTCAACATAAAGATATAAGTAGGTTAAAAATAAAAGAATAGAAGGAAATGTACTGTTTAAATACTAACCAAGAGAAGATTGGAGTGGCTGGGTTAATATCACAAAGTGGAAAGAACAAGAAAAATTACCAGGAATAAAAAGGGACATTTTGTTGAAAGGCAATTCTCCAAAGGCTCCAACACTGTCAACATCTCATGAGCAGAAGCAAAGATTGTCTTGGATCTGCAGTATCTTTTCAAGGATGTTTGTATAGTCAACAGCACTGGAAATAGGAACAGAGCTTCCCCTCTCAGCAAGAGGCTGGTTTGTTTTCATTCTAGTATAATAAGGATAATATCTCCCTTTGGATCAAAGGTCCGGAGTATGCTGCCCGTTATGAGATTTGAGTTCCCTAATCCAGGTCCTCTGCTGTGATGCAACCTGCTGTGTGTACTGGGTACTGCTGCTATCTGGTCCCCTTTGCATCATTCTGGTGATATGGGTGGCTTAGACGGTAAAGCATCTGCCTGCAATGCGGGAGACCTGGGTTCGATTCCTGGGTCAGGAAGGTCCCCTGGAGAAGGAAATGGCAATCCACTCCAGCACTCTTGCCTGGAAAATCCCATGGACGGAGGAGCCTGATAGGCTACAGTCCATGGGGTCGCAAAGAGTCGGACACGACTGAGCAACTTCACTTCACTTTACTTTGCATCATTCAGTGGGAAATAGGGCTCAAGAGTACAAAAGCTGAAACTGTGGCTCCTGGGGGATGGGTGTGCATATGCGCATGCTCNGAGCCTGATAGGCTACAGTCCATGGGGTCGCAAAGAGTCGGACACGACTGAGCAACTTCACTTCACTTTACTTTGCATCATTCAGTGGGAAATAGGGCTCAAGAGTACAAAAGCTGAAACTGTGGCTCCTGGGGGATGGGTGTGCATATGCGCATGCTCCATCACTCAAGTCATGTCCTCAGTCATGTCTGACTCTTTGCGACCCCATGGACTGTAGCCCACCAGGCTCCTCAGTCCATGGAGTTCTCTAGGCAAGAATACTGGAGTGCATTGCCATTTCCTACTTCAAGGGGTCTTCCAACTCAGGAAGGTCCCATGTCTCTTACATCTCCTGCATTGGCAGATGGATTCTTTACCACTGTGTCACCTGGAAAGCTCTGCTTTAGTGGCTAATAAAGTCCTGTGACATTGACCAAGGAGCCTGGGTCTTCTGCTAGTTTCTGTGAACCTGTAGCAGGGTAACTTGCTAGTTTGCAAGCAGGGGAAAACCTCAGACCCTTCACTCTCCTTGCAAATGACAAAAGGGTCACCATAATAGCACAGCCTTTCTAGTTCAGTTCAGTTCAGTTGCTCAGTCGTGTCTCTTTGCAACCCCATGGACTGCAGCATGCAAGGCCTCCCTGTCCATCACCAACTCCCAGAATTTACTCAAACTCATGTCCATTGAGTCGGTGATGCCATTCAACCATCTCATCCTCTGTCGTCCCCTTTTCCTCCTGCCTTCAATCTTTCCCAGCATCAGGGTCTTTTCAAATGAGTCAGCTCCTTGCATCAGGTGGCCAAAGTATTGGAGTTTCAGTTTCAACATCAGTCCTTCAGCCTTTCTAAATGTACAACTAAATGTCAGGTGTATGCATCTGATTGCAGCCATGAAATTAAAAGATGTTTACTCCTTGGAAGGAAAGTTATGACCAACCTAGACAGCATATTCAAAAGCAGAGACATTACTTTGTCAACAAAGGTCCGTCTAGTCAAGGTTATGGTTTTTCCAGTGGTCACGTATGGATGTGAGAGTTGGACTATAAAGAAAGCCGAGCGCCGAAGAATTGATGCTTTTGAACTGTGGTGTTGGAGAAGACTCTTGAGAGTCCCTTGGACTGCAAGGAGATCCAACCAGTCTATCCTAAAGGAGACCAATTCTGGGTGTTCATTGGAAGGACCGATGTTGAAGTTGAGGCTCCAATACTTTGGCCACCTGACTCGAAGAAATGACTCACTGGAAAAGACCCTGATGCTGGGAAAGATTTAAGGCAGGAAGAGAAGGGGATGACAGAGGATGAGATGGCTGGATGGCATCACCAACTCAATGGACATGAGTTGGGGTAAACTCCGGGAGTTGGTGATGGACAGGGAGGTCTGACGTGCTGTGGTTCATGGGGGTCACAAAGAGTCGGACCCGACTGAGCGACTGAACTGAACTGATGCATCTGACAACAGAACTTCAAGATGCCTGCAGCAAAAACTGGGATAGAACTGAAAGGAGAAATGGACAAGTCCACAATGAGAGCTGGAGAGTTTAACACTCCTCTGTCAGTAATTATTAGAACAAACAGAAAATCAGTAAGGACCCAGAACTTCACAATACCTTTACCCAGCTAACCCGACTGGTATTTGCAGACTATTTCATCTAATTCATTCTTCCAGAAGAATATTCACCAAAAGAGACCATATTTGGGGTAATAACAAACCTTGAGAAAGTTAAAAGAAGTAAAATCATATAAAATACATGCTATAACCAAAATGGAATTCAGAAATCAATACGCTAAAGGTAATTGGAAATTTTCCAAACTTAAAATGAACCAACAGAACTTCTGATTTCAGCTCTTCTGAGCGACACATCTTAAGAGGTGCCCCATACTTTTGTGGATTTTACTTCCAAGAGACCCACCAAGGTTTCAGGCAGGGGGAGGGGAAAAGTAACCCTTTGAAACACAGTTTTCCATAAGAAAGTCCTACCCCTTATGGGAAATTTCTGCTGCTGCTACTAAGTCGATTCAGTCGTGTCCGACTCTGTGCGACCCCACAGACAGCAGCCCACCAGGCTTCACCGTCCCAGGATTCTCCAGGCAAGAATACTGGAGTGGGTTGCCATTTCCTTCTCCAGTGCGTGAAAGTGAAGTCACTCAGTCGAGTCCAGCTCTTTGTGATCCCATGGACTGAGCCTACCAGGCTCCTCCGCCCATGGGAAATTTCTAGTCTCTTCTGATTTGAAGAAATGCAATTAGCCAAGGCCAACTCCAGCCCCCTTGAGCCTTCTAGTCTCAGGCAAGGGGATGGGAAACAACACAAATGAAAAAAAGGCTAAGAACTGCTTCTGAAAGTCACAGCCCAAATACTAAGTGAAGTGAAGTCGCTCAGTCATGTCTGATTCTTTGCGACTCCATGGACGGAGGAGCCTGCACCAGGCTCCTCCGTCTATGGGATTTTCTTGGCAAGAGTACTGGAGTGGGTTGCCATTTCCTTCTCCAGACTAAGGCCCACTAAAAGACTGAGATTATATTATTAGATAACACCTCACCTTCCCTCACCCCTTACCACCACGTCAACAGGACTCCATTATATAAAAACAAGGAATTACAATTAAACAGCTAGCTGCAAACAGACGCTACTTAAGCTTCTAGAGGAATTCCCTAGCAGTCCAGTTGTCAGGGCTTTGCACTTTCACTGCCATGGCTGGGGTTCAATTCATGATTGGGGACTAAGATCCCACAAGCCATGTGGTGCAGCCAAAAAAAAAAAAAGGAGAAGGAGTTCCTAGGAAACCCAAAGACAACAGAGAAACATAAAAAAATTAAGGAAATCAGAGGGAGCACCTGGTACCTACGGCTACAGCACACATTAAACACAGGCCAACTCCTGGTCTTATTAACCTAAAACTTAGCATGAAAAGCCTAGTCACTTCTGTTCCTATTAGTTGATTATCTGGCTTTCAACAAAAAATTACAAGGCATGCTAAAAGACAAGAAAAGAATACACTGGGAAGAGACGAGCATCAGAAACTGACTCAGATATGACACAGTTTTGAATTATCAGACTGGGAATCTAAAACAATTACAATGAGTAAGTTAGTGGGTAAAGGAAAAAGTAGATTCAAGAACAGGTGGGTAATAAGCATGTGAGTGCACACGCACATACTCAGTCCTATCTGACCCTTTGTGACCCCATGGACTATAGCCCACCAGGTTCCTCCATCCATGGGATTTTCCAGGCAAGAGTACTGGAGAGGGGTGCCACTGCCTTCTCCGTTTGCATAGCTACCCAACAGTAAACAAATTACTGATATATGCCACGCCATGGCTGAATCTTACAGACACTGTTGGGTGAAAGAAACCAGTCTGGAAAAGGCACACTACTTGACTGCAATCATATGAAGTTTACGAACAGGAAAAGCTAATATATAGTCATAAAGTCGGGATGGCTCCTTCTAGGGTGATAAGTATTAACTGGGAAGGAGCAGGTGGAAACCTAGGGTGATGAAAAATATCCTAAAAAAAAAAAAAGGAGAAGGAGTTCCTAGGAAACCCAAAGACAACAGAGAAACATAAAAAAATTAAGGAAATCAGAGGGAGCACCTGGTACCTACGGCTACAGCACACATTAAACACAGGCCAACTCCTGGTCTTATTAACCTAAAACTTAGCATGAAAAGCCTAGTCACTTCTGTTCCTATTAGTTGATTATCTGGCTTTCAACAAAAAATTACAAGGCATGCTAAAAGACAAGAAAAGAATACACTGGGAAGAGACGAGCATCAGAAACTGACTCAGATATGACACAGTTTTGAATTATCAGACTGGGAATCTAAAACAATTACAATGAGTAAGTTAGTGGGTAAAGGAAAAAGTAGATTCAAGAACAGGTGGGTAATAAGCATGTGAGTGCACACGCACATAC
The DNA here is from genome assembly GCA_006410675.1 of Oreotragus oreotragus. NCBI lineage: Eukaryota > Metazoa > Chordata > Mammalia > Artiodactyla > Bovidae > Oreotragus > Oreotragus oreotragus. Next base: position 19,440 of record SJYX01012344.1, read on the forward strand.
TCAGTCCTATCTGACCCTTTGTGACCCCATGGACTATAGCCCACCAGGTTCCTCCATCCATGGGATTTTCCAGGCAAGAGTACTGGAGAGGGGTGCCACTGCCTTCTCCGTTTGCATAGCTACCCAACAGTAAACAAATTACTGATATATGCCACGCCATGGCTGAATCTTACAGACACTGTTGGGTGAAAGAAACCAGTCTGGAAAAGGCACACTACTTGACTGCAATCATATGAAGTTTACGAACAGGAAAAGCTAATATATAGTCATAAAGTCGGGATGGCTCCTTCTAGGGTGATAAGTATTAACTGGGAAGGAGCAGGTGGAAACCTAGGGTGATGAAAAATATCCTCTATCTCGATCTGGGAGAAAGCTCCCTCAGCTGTTCTCTTAAGATTTCTTCAGTGTGAAAGCTACATCTCAATTAGGAAAAAAAAAAAGTTAGAAAGATGAGGAATGAAAAAGAAAAGGAAATGAAGGAGAGGATGAAGAGAGAGAGGGAAAGAAGAAAAGGAGAGAGAAATGATCTCCGGAGGGACTTACTCAAAAATACGTTATGGGATATGTACTGTTATCTGCATCTTAAAGATGGGACCACTCCCAGGTTTGCTGACGAGTTCAGAGTTCAGTGTTACAGAGCGGGTGTGTGAGGTTGAAAACCACGTGTGTGAGGTTGAAAACCAGGTGTGTATGACGCGAAAGCCTTTGTTTTTCCACCTACTACTACCTTTGTTTTTCACCTCCTCCTAAAAAAGTGACCCCAAGAAATGCCTCCCTGCATCGACCATTTCTTCCTGGGAAGCGTGTCTATTTTATCACCTTCGGCCTTTTAGTTGGGCGTGAACCCTCCTGTCTCCCACCCACAACTGTGAGGCTGCTCCGAGGCTGGTGACACAGCCACTCGTTTTTAGACTTCTTCCAGGGCTTAGCGCCGGCTCTGTTAACTTGCTGGAGCGGGAAAGAAGTCGCCCCTGGACACTCGGCTGCGGTCTGCCCTTTATTTCGCAGGTTTGCAGACTGCGGATGGCGCTTCTTTTCGGTGAGGAAACCAATGAGAGCAGTGTAGCCCTAAGCCCTGTTGAAGCGGAGCTCGCAGGCTCCGCGTTCCTCACACAGAAACTCAAATGCCGCGACTGTTTGGCGCGCGCCGCTGACTACCTTCCCGTCCACGTCAGGCGGAAGCAGGTGCGCGGGACACGCCCCCTTTCGCCTCTCCCTGCAGGTGGCCCGGCCCCGCCCCGCTCACCTGCGCGCGCAACCCCGCCCTAGCGCGCGGCTCTGCGCCGGCAGTGCCGGCCCGCATGCATTTATACGGCGCTATTTTGGTCTCGCGCTCTGATTGGTCGGCCGCGGGTGAGGACACGCTCGCGCGCCGCGCGGGGCGGGGCCGAGACTCGGGAGGAGGGGCGCTTCCGGCGGCTTCGCGGTATGGGGAGGCTGTGGGCTCTAGCTTCCCTGGGCCCTGAGCTTCTCTAAAGGGGCGCTGGGGCCGCCATGGCCACTCTGCCGTCTGTTGGTTGGGCTGTGTTTTTAATGAGCCTGTGTGACAGGCTGCTAAGAACCAAACTAATTCACGCTTTGGAGAGGGAGTTGCTCGATGGCCTGACACTTAGAAGCCACATGGCAGAAACTGCGAGAACCTTGCCGAAGTGTCATTTCCTGTGTGGAAGCGCTTGTCAGCTCCCTCTGCAGACCTTTCTGCCAGGCTAACCTGGCCCTTCGCTGAACCAGACCTGTGAGGCCGCCCACCCTCTGAAACCTTGGTCTGACTGTGTCCTTTCTCTTGACTGTGGCCTTCCTCTCCTCCTTGCTGTGGTTTACCCTTTTCTGAAACCAGAGGAACAGAACACTCCCTAGACATCTCCAGAGGATCTTACTTGCACTTCCTTCCCACATCGTGATCAGAGCCACATCTGACCGCCCCTGGCTTTCCACCAGTCAGGTGTACTACTGCTCAGTTTCAAGGCTCTTCCAGTTGGTGGTGGTGGTGGTGGTGGTGACAGGCAAGTTTGAGCTTCTTTGGTGAGAGTTACTGGATAACTATAAAGTGTGATTCACGGAAACTCCTAACATACCTGAAAAGAAGTAAAAAGGACCATTTGAAGCCACCACTCCCTATTGGATGGGAACTTAGCTTGAAAGGGATTCTGTTTAGGAGTTCTGTTTCCTAAATTTTGTAATCACAAATATTACCTCTGGTTGCAAAACCCCTGAACGCCTCTTGAGGTTTCCCGAGCTCACAGCCTTGAACATTATTTGCATTTAGATATGTAGAAAGAGGGGCTTCCCTGGTGGCTCAGGTGGTAAAGAATCTGCCTGCAGTGCGCAAGACCTGGGTTGGATTCCTGGGTTGGAAAGATTCCCTGGAGTAGGGAATTTAACCCACTCTAGTATTTTTGCCTGGAGAATTCCATAGAGGAGCCTGGTGGGCTACAGTCCGTGGGGTCACAAAGGGTCAGACATGACTGAGCAACTAACGCATGTAGAAAGAATATAACTTAGCAACTATTGAGCACATCAGTGAAAATTATCATTCATTATTTTTAATGACCCAGGCTTTGTAAATGCTTAACAGACATTTCCTCTCATGCTTAACAAAATCCACACGACTTAGATACCATTATTATTCCATTTTACTGAAAGGGAAACTAAGGCCCAGAGGGATTGAATAACTAGCCTGAAGTCATATAATATGATGTCAGTGCTCAGATTTATCCCCATGGTGGTCTGACTCCAATGTTTGTGCCATTGAGTGCTGAGCTCTGTAATCTCTTTCTTCCTTGTCTTAATAAATTGAAAACTTAGCTTTCTCTGGCCCAAGAGGAGTTGAGCTCAGTCAGTGCCATAATTTCTCAGGAAGATGTTTGTCCTGCTGCTGGCTTAAGAAAAAGATTGCTAGGAAGGGAAAATGGTGATGATGCCAGGGGTCTTAATATTCTCCACTTCTGAACAACAGACCATATTCAACATGCAGTGCAAAGTTTTGGAAAAGATTTTGAATTCTGCTGTGCCGGTTGATATGGAGACTGGACTGTTTACAGAGCGGCCTCTGTTAGATCCACTTGGTTGGTTAGGAACCAAGAAGCAAACTGGTCTTAACAGTGGCTTTCAAACATTTTTCTAGACTTCCCCCCCACAGAGCTACCAGAAATTGATGGAAATTCCAAATACAAGTCATGCAGTGGCTCCAAGGCTTCAAATCCCCAGCCCATCACCCTCCTTCTCTGTCTCATGTTGTAGGAGTTTCCAGACTTCTCTGAAATTCATTTTCCTTATCTGCTGCAAGTGAGATCTGTGAAGTTCCCTGGATTAGTGTGTGGTGTATATAGATTCTAAAAAATGTTCTAAAAAAAAAAAATGTTCTCCTTCTTGCCCTTTTCCTTGGCTGTTGAAGAAAGAAAGTACCCAACTATGATGATTATCCATTTATTGTTCCTTTTACAGAGCTACCTAGGCAGCACTAAATTCCATAGGTAATAATTTACGTTAAGATCACTTATTTTCACCTATAGCTTTAAAATTCCTTATTGAAACTTCAGCAACATCATTTCCAAATAGTGGCTTCAGCTTTAATTGTGTCTGTTGTTCATTGAACAAATAGATACTAAAAATCTGTTAGGTATAAGACATCAGTTATTCTTTAATAGAGCTTTCTGAAAACATTTCAACAAAATAGCGTGGTTCACAAGCAGGTATTAGGGATATAGACTGTATTTTATAGCAATAATACTCTGTTCTTTCCTACTGGTCCCATGCTTCAACTCTGACCTTAATTCTTATTGAAAATGATTTGGTCTGACAAGACAAAAAAAGAAAAACACAAAAAGCTAAGAACAGGAACTAGGCAGTAATAAAAAAAAAATAAAGGCATTATTTAAAAAATACAATGCAAGGGATGTTTTTCCCCTTAAAAGCCATTCATTTTTGTTGATTGATCTTGGCGTTAATCGATTAACGGATTGTTTTCATCACTGCTAATCAGGCTGAAACTCCAATACTTTGGCCACCTCATGCGAAGAGTTGGCTCACTGGAAAATACCCTGATGCTGGGAGGGATTGGGGGCAGGAGGAGAAGGGGACGACAGAGGATGAGATGGCTGGATGGCATCATGAGTTTGGGTAAACTCCAAGAGTTGGTAATGGATAGGGAGTCCTGGCATGCTGCGATTCATGGGGTCGCAAAGAGTTGGACACGACTGAACTGAACTGAACTGAATCAGGCAAAGAGAAGGTTTTAAGTCTTCTTTTCAACTATAAAGTTATAAAATGTGCTGTGTTGCTCAATCAGGTGGCCCTGGATGTTACTACAAAAACTTTGCAAATCATTAGAGCCTCCAGAAACTTGCAAAGCATTATGTTCAATTAAATTTGAATTTAAGTGGAGTTCCTTTTTCCCTATTCAGAAATGTGTCTTAAGCAACATGTACTTAATACCCAAATAGCTCTTTGGATTATTTGATTCAGTCAATTGAACAACCAATTTAGTATAAAATAAATGAAATAAACCCACTTTTTTAGGCCACATTAACCTATAGTTTTAGACTTAGAAATCTTTAATAGAACTTGTGTCTTGGAGTGAGAAATTAATATTCAATTATATATGATATGAGAAATTAATATTTACCATAAATTATAAAATTAGCTATTGAAAATAACTGATAATAGCTGAAGTTATTAGCTGCAAAAATGTAGTAATATGAACTGAGCCTGTAATGTTATAGATGCCAGATGCCAATATTGCTTAGTATAATGGTTTTGATTGATCCTTTTAACTCTTTTCATTGCCAGCAAGAGTAATTGAGGGTGTGATTGACTTAGATTATTTTTTGCTCCAATAAAGGACTCCTTTTGAAAACCTGCCTTTCCCCTAACTCTTTATTGTTGCCCCAACACGATATCTTCTGTTGACAAAACTAAGGAACCAAACAGTAGCAGGTAATGAAAGTGCCCTCTACAATTGCAAAGCAAGTGAACACAGCCTCCAGCCTGGAATCTGACCCTAAGAGAATCTACATTTTAAATGGGCCATTTGAAGCATTCATTCATTCATTCAACAAATAATTCTGGATCTCTTTCTCTGTTCCAAGCATACAAATAGTATGAATCAGTCTTGGTGACTACTGTAACTGGCTCGCAATGTAAAGGAGGTGAGAGATGAGCAAGGAAATAGAGCAGCTGAGAGCTAATTTCTACCACAGAAGAATTTAAGTATGTGTGTAGGGGCATACATTTGGAGAAGGCTATGGGGACTGTAGGCAGCACCAAGCTCAGGGGCTCAGGCTGTGGGAGTGCTGGGAGATGAAGGCAGTCAGAGCACGACGTCCTAAGAGCCACACTGAAGCATTTGATCACCAATCTGCAGGTCGCCTGGAGTCCAAAGGAACTAAGAGGATGTCAGAAAAGCTGCTTCCTGTAGTTGTAGACTGGCTTTCCATGCCATACCAAAGGAGGAAAAATGGAGGACTAGGATCTGGTTTAGGCTCTGCTGAGTGGTTTTATTGCCCCTAATATATGCCTTGATAAGGCATTTTACTATCTCTGCTTTACCCAGAATTAGAACTTCAGCTGAATTTGTGGGTTTTTGGGAAATTATTTTGCCAGATATCAGTCCTTTTTCTTTTAGTAAACAAATGGTCCCAGCAGCCTGGGGCCTAATTGCCACATTTAATACATATAGTATTACACAATGTTTAGACTTGGACTTGTGTCGATAATCTTCAAAGTTAAGGATTTTTTACTGACATTACTCACTTTACTGTGAAACACATGATAAGCTTCTTTGCTTTATTTGGGAGTTTATAGTAATGGCTCCTTCAAGATCCTAGGCAGCGAGTTTGCATTACAGAATGATGCAGTCACTAAAGGGCCACATTTAATGTAAACACAATCGATAAGATGAAGGCTGAGTGTTCCTGCCAAAAGAATCAGTAGATCACAAGAAATGCACACAGTGGAATGAGCACCTGAAGGTCAGTTCAGAGGTGCATCTGAGCTTCAAAAGGTGCTGTATACTGATTCTATAATGGCTGTGTTTAGAGACTGTGTAACTCAGATTCCATCAGAATGAAATACAGAAATGTTCCTGGCCATTCACTGTGTCTTGCACAGGGGAATCTTGATTATTCCCTTGACAGTAAAACTAAGGAATTATATTGGGTGGATCTAGGCAGGATGGTTCATGATGGAAGCCTTATTTACAGCAGGAATCCTTAAAATGCCTGGAATGCAAGATAAACCCTTCTCTGGATAACATCAGCAATAGTCCTTGGTCACAAGCCCCTTCTTCAAGCTCACTTCTGGTGACAGAGATCACTAGCTGAAACATTGTGATCATTGCTGTGGGAATCTGGACTAAAGGGAGGGAGATAGAAAGATAGACAGATAGATAGGGCAGCTTCGCCAGGTGCATGAAAAGTTTAGGTTGGAAGGAGCTGTTTCATACCACTGGGGATAGATTGTCAAGATGGGCAGACTTTAAAAAAGCCTGATGTCTAGCTGTTGTGTAGATGTTTCCCAGGTGTTCTCCCCAAAATGGACATTTCCAAGGGAGAGACAGTGGCATGTATTCTAGACCTGGCTACATAACAGCTCACTTGCTAATAGTAGTGTATCTTTCAGAGTAATTACTCAGTTAAGGTATTTTCTTTTTATTATTTTTAACACCGAAAACATTTTGTGTTGGGGAATGGCCGATTAACAATGTTGTGATAGTTTCAGGTGAACGGGTGAACGGTGAAGGGACTCAGCTATATGTATACATGTATCCATTTCAATTAAGGTATTTTCAAACTAGGTGTTCAGGACTGAAATTTCTGGTAATGGTGGGCAATCAAATCTGAAAACACTCTAACTAGAAAACATTTTAAAATGCTAGATATGATACAGTACAAAAAACCTCTTTAATTGCATATTTAAACTAGCAAGACCTACTGATAGTCTCAGTAACCTAGGGATTTGGGAATATTGGGAAGTCCTATTTCATCCCTGAAGATAAAGTTTGCAAGAAGTTTGCCAGTGAAAAGTCAGAATTTCTGAGAAATTCAGAATTTCTCAGAATTCTAGATTCTAAAGATTCTGGTTTCTAAAGCCTGTTATTTACTAAAATCAACCAGGGTTCCCTGATTCCTGGGCTGAGTCAGGGAAAGTATAAGATGAACCTGGAACATCACACTGGCCTAGAAAGTAAGGAAGCATGATAGGTAGACAGGTAGACAGACNCTAAAGATTCTGGTTTCTAAAGCCTGTTATTTACTAAAATCAACCAGGGTTCCCTGATTCCTGGGCTGAGTCAGGGAAAGTATAAGATGAACCTGGAACATCACACTGGCCTAGAAAGTAAGGAAGCATGATAGGTAGACAGGTAGACAGGTAGGAAAGACACCTCAAACTCAAAGGAGTATGCCAACCAATCTAGAAATAAACTAGATTCTAGATCAACTCAGAATTTCTGAGGTCACCTTCTTAAGCTGATTCATGTTGCTGATACTGCTAATGTACAAATAGGAAGTATGTACAACCCATCTTATTCTTATTCTAAAAACAAAGCAAAGCTTCCCTCCTTAATAATTTCACTTCATAGCCCTTGGGATCAGTTGCTCACACAAAGGTGTACTGAACAGGATAGTGGCCTGACAGAGTCAGGAGACTGGTTTTATACAAATAAATTGAGGCAATAAGTAAATATATTGAGGATAATGAGAGTCAGGTCCTCAGTGTTGAAGAGTTACAAATACGGAAAGGGAAGGAGCTAGAATGAACCATGTTGTTATCACATTGGAGTTGGTAGTATTACTATGTACTGAAGGTTTTCAATATATGCATGTGTTGTTTGTACACATACATTTTTGACTTCTTACTATTAAGAGAGTCTAAATCAATGAGACCCCAGTAGTAATGAGGACACTTTAGAAACCAAAATCTTGGTTTCTAAAGCCCGTTATTTACTAAAAGCAACAAGGGTTCCCTGATTCCTGGGCTGAGTCAGGGAGAGTATAACATGAACCTGGAACATCACACTGGCCTAGACAGTACGGAAGCATGATAGGTAGACAGGTAGACAGACAGGTAGGGGAGACACCTCAAACTTATAGTAGTATGCCAGCCAATCCAGATTATCTAGATACAATGATAGAA
>SJYX01012345.1:0-124815 GCA_006410675.1 Oreotragus oreotragus
GCGGGCCAGGGTCCGAGCCAGCCCAAGCTTCACTTTCTCCGACCTCGCGACCTCCCTCGGGTACCCACGACCCCACGCAGACTACCCAGCCTTCCCACCACACCTCACAGCCCACGCCCCAATACTCTAAACAACGCCCCAAACCTACGCACGCGTGCCAACGACCCCACACCACTGCACAAACCGTGGCAAATTCACCCCTGAACCCACGCACATGGCCACCTTCACTCAGACCCCACAAATCCCCCCACATCCCAGGCACGTCCCATAGGTCCACACACCCTCTCCTTCACGCACACACGCCCAGAAACCCCAGCCGAAGCTCAAACACGCTTCCCCTCGCAGTGTGCGCTTGTAAACATTACCAAGTCCGGGTGGTGGAACCGGATGGTAGGGGTGGGTGGTTGTGCAGGGGCACCGGGTGCTGGGGTACGAGTGTTACCCTTGGTGAAAGTCACTGATGTATGCTACAGATGTGTCACTTTAACGTACGCATTCTACTTCAGTAAAACACACCTGAAAATTATTCTGAGGATGGTGCAGATGCTTTGCTAGACTGCTAATGGCTTTGTGACCCTAAGAAGGTGGGGCACTGGGTTCACCCTCCTCCCATGAGGGACTTATAGACACCCTACCTGGTGCAGGCTTGACCCTTCACAGGGCCTCGCACTCTCACATAGGAAACACCTCCTCCCTTTGGTTCAACCAGGGCCCACAATACACCTACTATGTGCTAAGAACCATGCTGGAGGAGGGCCAGACCCTGGAGAGAAGCCCAAGCCCAACTTGCTCCAGTCACAGTGGGGTCAGCAGAGACCCCTCACAGCAGGGTCTGGGGACGCATCAGGGCTTCCTGGGTTGGCAGAGAGCACCCTCCCACGGCCTGTGATCCAAGGAGGCCCGGGTGACCTCAACATTATGCCAATCTGTGGTTTCAGGGGGGCTGTGTCCGGAAGTCCCACTGTGCCCTCACTAGCAAAGGCATAGAAGGCAAGCCACTGTCCTTCCCCGAGCCCCATATTCCTTCCGCCTGTGTGAGAGGAGATGGGGGATGACAACCCTCTGTTCTCACTAACTGGAATCTAGACTGCCCTTCTCTGGCCACAAGCTAAGAGGGAGAGAAGGAAGAAGAGGGAAGACTGGAAGGAGCGATGAGGGGGAGGGGAGAAGCAGAGAGACACACTAACACCTCTGCAAAGCCATGCAGCCATCATTCTTTTGAAGTCTGACAGTGGTAGTCCTAGAGGCCAGAAACCACTTGTCCAACCTGCCTTCAGACTCCACATGCCTTCTCCACCAGAAAGTGGATGAAGTCCTGTGTGCCTGTCCCCAGAGGCAGGAACCTGAGCTCCCCATTTTAAACCCGGTCCACCCCCATCCTGGAACACCCTCCTGGTGAGCCCCGGCTCTCTGCTGGGCCTTCCTGGGCCTGCAGGAGGGCAGCACTCTCGCTGAAATCATGGCCCTCCACCCCTGAAGAGTCTGCAGCTACAGGTGAACTTGTGCCCACATGCAGCAGGTGCCCAGCATAGGCTGGAGTGCTGTCCACAGATTCTACAGACCAATGCTGCCACTAGGACTCCTTGGGAGGATGGACTGCAGTCTAGCTGTCCTGTCCACACATAAGCACTTGAAACATGACCAGTGCAACCGAGGAGCTGCCATTTTAAGTCTTTATTTAACTTTAGTCGATGAATTTAAACAACCACGTGCCCCCACCAGGCATGGCGCTGGCCCCAAACCTCACCACGACACCTCAAGGTGAGCTTTCATATTGTTCGCATTTTACAGGATAAAAGTGAGGTTTGGAGAGATGCCGGGCTGGATCACCCAGGCCAACGTTTGCCTGCAGAACCCAGTCCCTTCTACACGCAGCTTGCAAATCTGCACTGCCCCAGAGATTTAGGAAAGAGAGCTGGATGCAGATAAAGAGATGATAAACCAACCACAGCCCAGGAAGTGAGCTGGAGAGCAATTCAGGGGATCAAGCCAGGCTGCAGAGTAGGGAGGGCCTCCTAAGGCTGGAAGACTATCTTCCCTGTGCAAGGTCGGAGGGGACATTCCTGCATTCCTCAAACTCACTTCTCCTTCCTCAAGCCCTTTGAAGCCCAGTGCACTCTGGCATTTCCTCTCTCAGTTCATCCCCATGAGGAGCCCTTGAGGTTAGCAGCGCCATTGCCATTTTAAAAATGAGGAAACAGAGGCAGCGCACGGCCATGCTGGGATTCAAAGCCAGGTTCTCCTGGGTCCACAGCATGTAAGCGTCTTACAGAGGAAGGTGCAAGATAAGCCAGATACTCTGCCCAAGGCCCAAGCCGACCCAGGGCACAGGCTGGAGCAGTCAGGCTCATCCGCCTTCCTGGGTCTTCCCTGTGGCTCAGTGGTAAAGAACTCACCTGGCAATGCAGGAGACGTGGGTTCTATCCCTGGGTCAGGAAGATCCCCTGGAGAAGAATGGCTACCCATTCCAGTATTCTTGCCTGGAGAATCTCATGGACAGAGGAGCCATGTGGGTGACAGTTCATGGGGTTGCAAAGAGTCAGATACAACTTACAGTTTGGAGGTGAGTCTCAAATGCCTCAAGAGGCAGAGTGATGCGGGCCAGTCAGGGTGATGAGGTTCAGAAGCAGGAAGAAATGGCTGTACAGATGGGAATGTCTCTGGGGTTAGGGAGGAAGGTCTTCAAGGGAGAGGCGCTGCAGGCAGGGAGAGAGGGCGTGCCATGAAAATGGCATGCATCTTCTCCTGGCGAAGACGCAGGAGGTCTCAGGGAGCTTCATCCAAGATCTGAACTCCAGATCCAAATCCATTTGTCCAGCAAGCAGAGTTTACGCTGGCCAGCCCTCAGGTTCCCCATCTGTGAAGTGGGGGTAGCAATCCCTCCCACCTTGAGGGATTACATTTCCATTCAGAATGAGAAAGTAAAGAGGGAAAATCTTTAGAAATTGTGAAGCCCTAGATGGGCGGTGGTCCTTATTAGGGCACAGAGATAAAGCTACCCTGGTCCCTCCAGGGGCTGGAAGTCTGAAAGGGCAGAGGAGTCCTGAACACAGACAGAAACCAAAACACTGAAATCACAAGAAATCATAAGAGAAGGGCACGAGGGCTCAGAAGAAAGCTTCCATCTCATTTTTAGGGAAGGAGCAATATTTGCAGTATTTTCTACATTAATCAATAACCTGGTAATTCAGTAGAGATTTGTATAACACCTTTCTTCCACAGCTCTCATCATGCCTCAGAAACAAGTTTTTATGATCTTCCTCAGATTTCCTCCTTAGGGCATGAAGTGTAACAATGAACAACAGCATCAGCTTAATATATAATTTTCAATCTGTGACCCAACATTTCTGGTCTTTATCGGCCATTACCCCTCAGGCTTTTTCCCCTATAGTGGTGAACACTCCAAACAAGGCTATTTTTATTTTTTTAATGTCGTTTATTTATGTATTTATTTTTGGCTGTGCTGTTTCTTTACCGTGGTGCTCGGGCTTCTCATTGCAGTGGCTTCTCTCTTGCAGAGTAGGGGCTCTAGGGGACGACAGAGAATGAGACGGTTGGATGGCATCACCGACTCGATACACATGAGTTTGAACAAGCTCTGGGCGCTGGTGATGGACAGGGAAGCCTGGCATGCTGCAGTCCAAGGGGTCGCATAGAGTCAGACACGACTGAGTGACTGACCTGAGCTGAACTGAGGGCTCTAGGGTGCCTGGGCTCAACAGCTGTGGTACACGGGCTTAGCTGCCCCGTGGCATGTGGGATCGTCCCAGACCAAGGATTAAACCCTTGTCTCCTGCCTTGGCAGGTGGATTCTCAACCACTGGACCACCAGGGGAAGCCTTTATTTTATTTTATTTTATTTTTTTTGGTAAACATCTTTAACAATAATGCTTAAGGGACTTCCCCAGCAGTCCAGTACTTAAGACTCCACACTTCCACTGCATGGGGCGTGGTTCCTTCNCCCAGACCAAGGATTAAACCCTTGTCTCCTGCCTTGGCAGGTGGATTCTCAACCACTGGACCACCAGGGGAAGCCTTTATTTTATTTTATTTTATTTTTTTGGTAAACATCTTTAACAATAATGCTTAAGGGACTTCCCCGGCAGTCCAGTACTTAAGACTCCACACTTCCACTGCATGGGGCGTGGTTCCTTCCCTGGCAGGGGAGCTAAGATCCCATATGCTGCACAACTCAGTCAAAATAATAAAAATAACAATAATCCTTTTTAAAAAATGCAGGGGGCTTCCCTGGTGGTCCAGTGGTCAAGAATCCGCCTGCCAATGCAGGGGGCACAGGTTCGATCCCTGGTCCTGGAAGATTCCACATGCCTCGGAACAACTAAGTCCGTGAGCCACAACTACTGAGCCTGTGAGCTTCAGTTACTGAAGCCAGAGTGCCTACAGCCTATGCTCTGCAACAAGAGAAGCCGCCACAATGAGAAACCCACTTGGCTGCAACTAGAGAAAGCCCGAGCGCAGTAAAGAAGACCCAGCACAGCCAAATAAATAAATAAATCTTTAAAAAAAGCATGCACGCATTCTACAAATACCTCACCAGTACTTTTCAAAACTGCCAAGGTCATAAAACACGTGAAAGGCTAAGCAGACAAGATAGCTCAATACCTGCTTCGTGGTGGGAGGCCATGGGCAGGAAGCATAGTCCAGGGCCGCATGCACAGCAGGCCCTCGCACTCTCAGGATCCAGTGCTGTGGGAAGAAGAGCAAGAAGACTGGCCTTGGCTCTGGAAGAGGCCTCCGGCCGGGGCTGATGGAACAGACTGTCAGGATCTACCGGTCTCTCCAGAGACCTCGGACCTCACCTCCAGGCTGGTTCTCCCTCTGCCCTCTCCTCCCATTCACCTCTGCTTCTTTTCTGAGCCCCTCCTTGTGAAGCCGGTCTGTGCTGGGGCGCCGGGCTGGGGGAGGCTGACCCAGACATAGCAGCTACAAAGCCAAGACGCAGAGGTCTCAAGAGAGGGCAGGAGGCCAATGACCTCAAGGGGTGAGACAATGCAACAGTTTTGGCCATTTAGGCCAGAAAAAGGCAAAAAAAAAAAAAAAAACGAACCCTAATCTTTCTTCTGCTTCTTACTCTCATTTTTCTCTCCCCTTCTTTCCTCCCTCCCCCTCCTTTTTGTTTTCCTTCCACTTCTTTCTTTAATTTCTTATAAGAAAATACAAGTTGAAGACATAAAGCAAACATTGTTATTAATTTTTGTAACTGTGCTTATCTAAGAGATACTGAGCAGAAAGATGAGAATAAAATTGTGTCTTCACCACCTTCATCTGAGTGGCTGGTTGCAAGCCGCCCACACACCCAGACTGCCAGCCGGCCTAGGTCCCCTCGGGCCTCCCCGCATCACGCCCGCCAGGCTCCTCTGTTGGCGCCACTCCTGGATCCTGCCAAGCAGCCCCACCTGTTCCCCGGGGCCTCCCAGATGGCCTGTGTGTGTGTGCCTCTGAGCGCCTGCGTGTGCTGTTCCCTCTGCCTCGAGCACCTCTCCACCCCGGAGGATCCTTCTAGAAGTCAGCCTGGCCCAAGTGCTCATAGGTTTTTAGGATCCAGTGGGCATCTTGCCCTGGGGGTCTCCGTTGATGCCACAGGCATCCTGGCACTTCCCCCTGGACAGTGATGTGGGTTCTGCTACCCTGTGGTCCTGCAACTCCTTGAGTGGGGCCTGGCCTGGCCTCCCTTACCTGCATCTCCTCCCCTGCAGGGTTCTCCCAGGGCGCAGTGTCTGAGCACGCGTGTTGAGGAACAATAGGGGACAGGCCATCACTGGGTGAAAGCCCTCCAGAAGCCCAGGGACCCCAGCTGTGGTCAGTGCGGGTGCTTGTAGCCACACCCGGCACCTCACACAAAGAGCAAGTTAGGGAGCCCGATCCAGTTGCTGATCTGTGCTGGGTGCACACAGGGACCCTCAGAGCCTCTGCTTCCTTGCTGCACTCGGGGCCTGGCCCCCTCACTGGCAGAACTGCTGGGCAGAACACAGGAGGCCATGTCACCCCTCTCAGCCTCTCCAAGGACTTAGCACCACACTTAGGATCAAATCCACAGTCCCTCCCATGGCCAGAAGACCCTGCCCCTGCCCCTTCCCCCAGTCCCCTCGCACAGCACAACCCCTCACTGTTCAAAGTTCCCTTTGCCAGGAATGCCCGTCGCCACATGTCCAAAGGTCCAGATGCCCCGTGCAGGCTCTCTCCAAAGACAGACGGTGCACCCTTGCCACCACCCTCTTACCCTATGCGCCTCCCTGCTTCCTGCAGACTTGAGTTGCTGCTGCTGCTAAGTCGCTTCAGTCGCGCCCGACTCTGTGTGACCCCATAGACGGCAGCCCACCGGGCTCCCCCATCCCTGGGATTCTCTAGGCCAGAACACTGGAGTAGGTTGCCATTTCCTTCTCCAATGCATGAAAGTGAAAAGTGAAAGTGAAGTCACTCAGTTGTGTCTGACTCTTAGCGACCCCGTGGACTGCAGCCTACCAGGCTCCTCTGTCCATAGGATTTTCCAGGCAAGAGTACTGGAGTGGGGTGCCATTGCCTTCTCCAGCAGACTTGAGTTATAGCCACCCTGACTGACAGGGCTGTCTCCTGGGTTCCAGTCCTGACCACTCCACCAGCTGCGAGACTGGGCAACCTCCAAACCCTGTGAAGCGAGGTGTGAAGAACCTGGTGGGGTGAGTGCAAGGTTGGAGCAGGTCAGGAGTCCACCTCCTCGGGGCCGGGCCACCACAAGGTCACAGCCACACAAACACCACCATGCAGCCCCTCTCCTGAGCCCTCTCCTATCATTCCACTGGACCTTCACCCCAAACTTTCACACCAACCAGAAGGCACTCTCATGATCCCATTTCACCAACGAGGAAATTGAGGCACAGGCAGGCGAAGTGACACAGCTAGGAGGCAGCAGCCTGGAGCTAGGAGCCCAGTCTGTGCCCTTACCCACTCCCCCATAGACAGAGACTGTCAAGCCTGTCCCGTGCACTCAGCCTGGGCTCAGGCCGGGAGTGCAGTCATGACTGAAGGTCTGCATTGAACAAGGATTTCCTGCTTCCCTGTGAGGGAGGGTGGAAAGGAATCCAATGGAGGGAACAGCAAGTGTAAAGGCTGAAAGTCAAGAGGATGCAGGACGGCTCAGTTGCTGGACAGTGAGCTGGATCAGGAGGCCACAGAGGCTCAGGGCAGGGAGATGACCTGCCCAAGGTCACAAGCACCCACTTTGAACAAAGATTCCAATGGTAGTTGTTGGTTTGGACGTGACTGCAGGAGTCACCTTTAGGAGCATGGGGAAAGAGAGGGAGCCCAGAGCTGTGGGCGCCTGACCCTGCCTCTGGCTGTGTGGTCCCAGACCAGCCACCATCCCTCTCTGAACCCAAGTTTCCTCTTCTGTAAAGGAAGCCCCACTAAATATCTCCCACTAAATATCTCCCGGGAGATAAAAGACTGGGAGGTGTCCCGGGACTGAGAAGGGTCCTGTCCGGGTCCTCGGTCCAGTCCAAGCTCCGGGAAGCAGGGAGGGCTCTCTGTGGGTGCTGAAGCCACAGGAGGCAGGCAAAGTGCCCGGACTGTTACCACAGGGGCCCCGAAGAAACCACATCACGGCCACCACAGCCTCCACCGACCCACGGCGACTTCCGCTGCTGCCTCTCTTAGGGCAGCGTTTCCTCCCGGCAGTTAGCTGTCCCTCCATCAGTATCTCCCCAGGAGGCTGTGCAGCTGCAGGCCCCCTTCAAAACACCGCAGAGACTCCTGTGGTTGAGCCCACATCCCTGCCTTCCAGCGCTTGTGATCTTGGGCAGGTCACCTCTCTGCCCTGAGCCTCTGTGGCCTCCTGATCCAGTCCACTGTCCAGCAGCCGAGCCGTCCTGCATCCTCTTGACTTTCAGACTTTGCACTTGCTGTTCCCTCCATTGGATTCCTTTCCACCCTCCCTTGCCACCTAAGTAATGGCTGTTTCTGCTTCAGGAGTCAGGCACTGGCCACCCCCCTCAGACTAGCATGGGGCCCCTTTCACCTACCCCCCCACACCTACTCTTCCTCGGTAGGTAGCTCTGAGCCCAGCTTGTAAGCTGGTGTTTACTCCTCTGATTCCCTCAGTGTGAAACCCAAGAGGGCACAAACTTATCTTGCCTCCTGCCAAACCTCAGGACCTATGGGGGGACTGGCACCAGCAGGTGCTCAATAAATGCTTGTTGAATAAATGAATTCCTGTCTGGAAACACTTGTCCTTGGCCAATTCCTTGGTCTTCTGGACCAGACTTAAATGTCACCTTCTCCAAACAGCCTTCCCTGATTGCTTCCCTGATTCCTCTTCTAAGTTTTCAGAATTCCCTCAAGCTATTTCACAGTCACAGTTCGCCTTGCCTGGGTCCAGTTACCAGGACCCTAGCCTTCTCCCAATCCCCCTTCTCTAAGTGAAAGCTGGAGGGGGAGACTTTGTAGCAGGCTGGGGGGCTGAAGTCCGGCACTGACCAGGGTGGAGATGTGAGCAAGACCTGTGACCGGAAANACAGAAACCAAAACACTGAAATCACAAGAAATCATAAGAGAAAGGGCATGAGGGCTCAGAAGAAAGCTTCCATCTCATTTTTAGGGAAGGAGCAATATTTGCAGTATTTTCTACATTAATCAATAACCTGGTAATTCAGTAGAGATTTGTATAACACCTTTCTTCCACAGCTCTCATCATGCCTCAGAAACAAGTTTTTATGATCTTCCTCAGATTTCCTCCTTAGGGCATGAAGTGTAACAATGAACAACAGCATCAGCTTAATATATAATTTTCAATCTGTGACCCAACATTTCTGGTCTTTATCGGCCATTACCCCTCAGGCTTTTTCCCCTATAGTGGTGAACACTCCAAACAAGGCTATTTTTATTTTTTTAATGTCGTTTATTTATGTATTTATTTTTGGCTGTGCTGTTTCTTTACCGTGGTGCTCGGGCTTCTCATTGCAGTGGCTTCTCTCTTGCAGAGTAGGGGCTCTAGGGGACGACAGAGAATGAGACGGTTGGATGGCATCACCGACTCGATACACATGAGTTTGAACAAGCTCTGGGCGCTGGTGATGGACAGGGAAGCCTGGCATGCTGCAGTCCAAGGGGTCGCATAGAGTCAGACACGACTGAGTGACTGACCTGAGCTGAACTGAGGGCTCTAGGGTGCCTGGGCTCAACAGCTGTGGTACACGGGCTTAGCTGCCCCGTGGCATGTGGGATCGTCCCAGACCAAGGATTAAACCCTTGTCTCCTGCCTTGGCAGGTGGATTCTCAACCACTGGACCACCAGGGGAAGCCTTTATTTTATTTTATTTTATTTTTTTGGTAAACATCTTTAACAATAATGCTTAAGGGACTTCCCCGGCAGTCCAGTACTTAAGACTCCACACTTCCACTGCATGGGGCGTGGTTCCTTCCCTGGCAGGGGAGCTAAGATCCCATATGCTGCACAACTCAGTCAAAATAATAAAAATAACAATAATCCTTTTTAAAAAATGCAGGGGGCTTCCCTGGTGGTCCAGTGGTCAAGAATCCGCCTGCCAATGCAGGGGGCACAGGTTCGATCCCTGGTCCTGGAAGATTCCACATGCCTCGGAACAACTAAGTCCGTGAGCCACAACTACTGAGCCTGTGAGCTTCAGTTACTGAAGCCAGAGTGCCTACAGCCTATGCTCTGCAACAAGAGAAGCCGCCACAATGAGAAACCCACTTGGCTGCAACTAGAGAAAGCCCGAGCGCAGTAAAGAAGACCCAGCACAGCCAAATAAATAAATAAATCTTTAAAAAAAGCATGCACGCATTCTACAAATACCTCACCAGTACTTTTCAAAACTGCCAAGGTCATAAAACACGTGAAAGGCTAAGCAGACAAGATAGCTCAATACCTGCTTCGTGGTGGGAGGCCATGGGCAGGAAGCATAGTCCAGGGCCGCATGCACAGCAGGCCCTCGCACTCTCAGGATCCAGTGCTGTGGGAAGAAGAGCAAGAAGACTGGCCTTGGCTCTGGAAGAGGCCTCCGGCCGGGGCTGATGGAACAGACTGTCAGGATCTACCGGTCTCTCCAGAGACCTCGGACCTCACCTCCAGGCTGGTTCTCCCTCTGCCCTCTCCTCCCATTCACCTCTGCTTCTTTTCTGAGCCCCTCCTTGTGAAGCCGGTCTGTGCTGGGGCGCCGGGCTGGGGGAGGCTGACCCAGACATAGCAGCTACAAAGCCAAGACGCAGAGGTCTCAAGAGAGGGCAGGAGGCCAATGACCTCAAGGGGTGAGACAATGCAACAGTTTTGGCCATTTAGGCCAGAAAAAGGCAAAAAAAAAAAAAAAAACGAACCCTAATCTTTCTTCTGCTTCTTACTCTCATTTTTCTCTCCCCTTCTTTCCTCCCTCCCCCTCCTTTTTGTTTTCCTTCCACTTCTTTCTTTAATTTCTTATAAGAAAATACAAGTTGAAGACATAAAGCAAACATTGTTATTAATTTTTGTAACTGTGCTTATCTAAGAGATACTGAGCAGAAAGATGAGAATAAAATTGTGTCTTCACCACCTTCATCTGAGTGGCTGGTTGCAAGCCGCCCACACACCCAGACTGCCAGCCGGCCTAGGTCCCCTCGGGCCTCCCCGCATCACGCCCGCCAGGCTCCTCTGTTGGCGCCACTCCTGGATCCTGCCAAGCAGCCCCACCTGTTCCCCGGGGCCTCCCAGATGGCCTGTGTGTGTGTGCCTCTGAGCGCCTGCGTGTGCTGTTCCCTCTGCCTCGAGCACCTCTCCACCCCGGAGGATCCTTCTAGAAGTCAGCCTGGCCCAAGTGCTCATAGGTTTTTAGGATCCAGTGGGCATCTTGCCCTGGGGGTCTCCGTTGATGCCACAGGCATCCTGGCACTTCCCCCTGGACAGTGATGTGGGTTCTGCTACCCTGTGGTCCTGCAACTCCTTGAGTGGGGCCTGGCCTGGCCTCCCTTACCTGCATCTCCTCCCCTGCAGGGTTCTCCCAGGGCGCAGTGTCTGAGCACGCGTGTTGAGGAACAATAGGGGACAGGCCATCACTGGGTGAAAGCCCTCCAGAAGCCCAGGGACCCCAGCTGTGGTCAGTGCGGGTGCTTGTAGCCACACCCGGCACCTCACACAAAGAGCAAGTTAGGGAGCCCGATCCAGTTGCTGATCTGTGCTGGGTGCACACAGGGACCCTCAGAGCCTCTGCTTCCTTGCTGCACTCGGGGCCTGGCCCCCTCACTGGCAGAACTGCTGGGC
Organism: Oreotragus oreotragus; assembly: GCA_006410675.1. Classification (NCBI taxonomy): domain Eukaryota; kingdom Metazoa; phylum Chordata; class Mammalia; order Artiodactyla; family Bovidae; genus Oreotragus; species Oreotragus oreotragus. Next base: position 11,246 of record SJYX01012345.1, read on the forward strand.
AGAACACAGGAGGCCATGTCACCCCTCTCAGCCTCTCCAAGGACTTAGCACCACACTTAGGATCAAATCCACAGTCCCTCCCATGGCCAGAAGACCCTGCCCCTGCCCCTTCCCCCAGTCCCCTCGCACAGCACAACCCCTCACTGTTCAAAGTTCCCTTTGCCAGGAATGCCCGTCGCCACATGTCCAAAGGTCCAGATGCCCCGTGCAGGCTCTCTCCAAAGACAGACGGTGCACCCTTGCCACCACCCTCTTACCCTATGCGCCTCCCTGCTTCCTGCAGACTTGAGTTGCTGCTGCTGCTAAGTCGCTTCAGTCGCGCCCGACTCTGTGTGACCCCATAGACGGCAGCCCACCGGGCTCCCCCATCCCTGGGATTCTCTAGGCCAGAACACTGGAGTAGGTTGCCATTTCCTTCTCCAATGCATGAAAGTGAAAAGTGAAAGTGAAGTCACTCAGTTGTGTCTGACTCTTAGCGACCCCGTGGACTGCAGCCTACCAGGCTCCTCTGTCCATAGGATTTTCCAGGCAAGAGTACTGGAGTGGGGTGCCATTGCCTTCTCCAGCAGACTTGAGTTATAGCCACCCTGACTGACAGGGCTGTCTCCTGGGTTCCAGTCCTGACCACTCCACCAGCTGCGAGACTGGGCAACCTCCAAACCCTGTGAAGCGAGGTGNGTCCATAGGATTTTCCAGGCAAGAGTACTGGAGTGGGGTGCCATTGCCTTCTCCAGCAGACTTGAGTTATAGCCACCCTGACTGACAGGGCTGTCTCCTGGGTTCCAGTCCTGACCACTCCACCAGCTGCGAGACTGGGCAACCTCCAAACCCTGTGAAGCGAGGTGTGAAGAACCTGGTGGGGTGAGTGCAAGGTTGGAGCAGGTCAGGAGTCCACCTCCTCGGGGCCGGGCCACCACAAGGTCACAGCCACACAAACACCACCATGCAGCCCCTCTCCTGAGCCCTCTCCTATCATTCCACTGGACCTTCACCCCAAACTTTCACACCAACCAGAAGGCACTCTCATGATCCCATTTCACCAACGAGGAAATTGAGGCACAGGCAGGCGAAGTGACACAGCTAGGAGGCAGCAGCCTGGAGCTAGGAGCCCAGTCTGTGCCCTTACCCACTCCCCCATAGACAGAGACTGTCAAGCCTGTCCCGTGCACTCAGCCTGGGCTCAGGCCGGGAGTGCAGTCATGACTGAAGGTCTGCATTGAACAAGGATTTCCTGCTTCCCTGTGAGGGAGGGTGGAAAGGAATCCAATGGAGGGAACAGCAAGTGTAAAGGCTGAAAGTCAAGAGGATGCAGGACGGCTCAGTTGCTGGACAGTGAGCTGGATCAGGAGGCCACAGAGGCTCAGGGCAGGGAGATGACCTGCCCAAGGTCACAAGCACCCACTTTGAACAAAGATTCCAATGGTAGTTGTTGGTTTGGACGTGACTGCAGGAGTCACCTTTAGGAGCATGGGGAAAGAGAGGGAGCCCAGAGCTGTGGGCGCCTGACCCTGCCTCTGGCTGTGTGGTCCCAGACCAGCCACCATCCCTCTCTGAACCCAAGTTTCCTCTTCTGTAAAGGAAGCCCCACTAAATATCTCCCACTAAATATCTCCCGGGAGATAAAAGACTGGGAGGTGTCCCGGGACTGAGAAGGGTCCTGTCCGGGTCCTCGGTCCAGTCCAAGCTCCGGGAAGCAGGGAGGGCTCTCTGTGGGTGCTGAAGCCACAGGAGGCAGGCAAAGCGCCCGGACTGTTACCACAGGGGCCCCGAAGAAACCACATCACGGCCACCACAGCCTCCACCGACCCACGGCGACTTCCGCTGCTGCCTCTCTTAGGGCAGCGTTTCCTCCCGGCAGTTAGCTGTCCCTCCATCAGTATCTCCCCAGGAGGCTGTGCAGCTGCAGGCCCCCTTCAAAACACCGCAGAGACTCCTGTGGTTGAGCCCACATCCCTGCCTTCCAGCGCTTGTGATCTTGGGCAGGTCACCTCTCTGCCCTGAGCCTCTGTGGCCTCCTGATCCAGTCCACTGTCCAGCAGCCGAGCCGTCCTGCATCCTCTTGACTTTCAGACTTTGCACTTGCTGTTCCCTCCATTGGATTCCTTTCCACCCTCCCTTGCCACCTAAGTAATGGCTGTTTCTGCTTCAGGAGTCAGGCACTGGCCACCCCCCTCAGACTAGCATGGGGCCCCTTTCACCTACCCCCCCACACCTACTCTTCCTCGGTAGGTAGCTCTGAGCCCAGCTTGTAAGCTGGTGTTTACTCCTCTGATTCCCTCAGTGTGAAACCCAAGAGGGCACAAACTTATCTTGCCTCCTGCCAAACCTCAGGACCTATGGGGGGACTGGCACCAGCAGGTGCTCAATAAATGCTTGTTGAATAAATGAATTCCTGTCTGGAAACACTTGTCCTTGGCCAATTCCTTGGTCTTCTGGACCAGACTTAAATGTCACCTTCTCCAAACAGCCTTCCCTGATTGCTTCCCTGATTCCTCTTCTAAGTTTTCAGAATTCCCTCAAGCTATTTCACAGTCACAGTTCGCCTTGCCTGGGTCCAGTTACCAGGACCCTAGCCTTCTCCCAATCCCCCTTCTCTAAGTGAAAGCTGGAGGGGGAGACTTTGTAGCAGGCTGGGGGGCTGAAGTCCGGCACTGACCAGGGTGGAGATGTGAGCAAGACCTGTGACCGGAAGGAGGTGGGGGAAGGACAGGGAGGGGGANGGAGGGTGGTGGCGGCAACAGGACTGCAGACAGCTTGGGGGGGGTTGGGGTGGGTCTGGTATTTCCTGAGATCACTCGGAAATGCCTGGGACTGGGACGGACCTGGGGCACTGGGAGGGGACGAGGGGAAGGCCCTGGAGGTCCACACCCTCACTCCACGCCTTCAGGGCTTAGGTCACTGCAAGCGTTCCTTCCCATAGCCTTCGGGTGCTGATTGATCAGTCCCTTCAATCAGGAGAAGGAAACAGGCCCAGAGGGCCAGGGAGTCAAAGTGTCTCCAGGGCCAGGCTGTGCCCTCCAGGCACCTCCCCATCAGGGCTGCATCACCCAGCAGCCTCCCCATACCACCAGAGGTGAGGGACAGGGACATGGAGGTGGAAGGGGAGATGGTCACCAGGCTCTGCCTGCTGGGTCAGCAGAGCACGTCCCAGCCCCCACCAGGACCCAGATCCCATTTCACATGGAGACTGAGGCCCCAAGAGGGGCAGACAGAGGAATCAGAGTCCACCCTGGCTGGACAGCTTCTGCCTGAGCTCAGGTCCTGCTGTCCAGCCTGTAGCTGTAGGGCATCCGAACAATCTGCTTTGCCTCTCTGACCCCAGTTACCTCCAGATGGCGGAGGTAAAGCTGGGCCTGGCTCAGAGGACCATGGTGAGAAGTAAGTTGATCTGCGTAAATTGCTGTTGGAGCACACAGCATGTGCACAATAAATGCTGCTGCTGCTGCTGCTAAATCACTTCAGTCGTGTCCAACTCTGTGTGACCCCATAGACGGCAGCCCAGGCTCCCCTGGTTATTACAAAAGAAACATGCTCAGACCACCCCCACCTCCGAACGGAAAGTCTCTCTCCTGGACCTCCCTCCAGACTCCTGCCCAGCCTCTCCTTTCCCACACCTTCTGAGTTCTGTCAAATACACATTTTCTATACAGTTAAGAATGAGTTGGGCTACAAAAACGGATCAGAGTGACTCAGGCAAATAGGAGTGGATTTTCCTCCATCCCGATGAGCTTGGAGATCAGCTATGGTTGGCATTGCTTTACCTACCAGTCCACTGATGTCAGGGTTCATACCTCTGCAATTGCTTGATTTTTCCCTCTTGTTTTCAGTATGGCTGCTACTGTAACTGGCATCGCACCTGCATTTATGTTTAGGACAGGAAGGAAGAGAAATGGTTAAGTTTAGGATGAACTGAAATAATCTGTCTCTTACCATACAGAGAAACAATTTCCCAGAACTTACCCCTACCTCCCACCTCCCACCCTACAGATTCCTTAGATCTAATTGACCAGAACTGTGTCACATGACTACTCCTAACTAACTGCAAGGGAGCCTAGGAAACCCAGTCATTTCTCTTTTCCAGCCTCTTAAGTGGAAGGCCACAGGGGAGGGTGGGTTGGTGATGGCAGATAGATAGGTCAGCCAGCTGATGGACCCCTCCCTCCAGCCTCGCCACCCCCCAGGCCGGGGAGCAGGGCCCTCCTGTCAGGTGGGACACAGACTGTTTGCCTCAGTCCCTACCACTATCCTTCTTTTTTTAATTTAAATTTTAATTATTTAGTTTATTTGACTGCATTGGCTCCTGCTTGTGGCACGTGGTATCTTTCATTGCGGCATGCAGGATCTAGTTCTCTGTCTAGGGATCAAACCTGGGCCTCCCAGATCAGAAGCACGGAGTCTTAGACGCAGGACCCCCAGAGAAGTCCCTCCACCACTCCTTAATGTCTCAACATATTCATATTTCTTTCCTGGTTCTTGTTGGTTCTGGAATTTGCACCCCTGAATTAATGTATTTATTTTCTCCTCCCTGACCTTATTTCAGAGAAATAACACAAAAACACCCTTTTAGGTATTTCATAAGTGCACAACGAAAGTCTTCTTTCTACCACAGACCCCAGGGACCCAGTTCCTCTTCTTAGGGGTAAATAATCCTTGTTAGATTTTTTTTAATGCACATATATGCAATTCTACCTATATTTTCTATCCTTATGGACCCTTTTTAGCTCAAATGTGAACATGTACTATACATTGTCCTATACTTGTTTTTTTCCCACATTTGCAATATCTAACAATATCACTTAGAGATCACTTCCTGGGACTTCCCTGGTGGCCCAGTGGTTATGACCCCGCGCTTCCGCTGCAGAGGGGCATGGGTTGGATCTCTGGCTTGGAAACTGCATGCCATGAGGCCAAAAGTAAAAAAAAAACAGAGGAGCTCCCTCTTCAGTCCTTTTTCTGTCTGACTTGCTCTAGCAAGTCCCTCTCTCCTCCTCTTCTTTGAGTCTCTGTTTTTTCCTTCACAGAGAGGGTCTGATAAGAAATACGAACCCCAGAGGACTACTGGGAGAATTCAGAAGTGTTGGTTTATGATGTCTCTGAATCTGGGAGACCAGGCTTAGTGTACACCCTGCTGAAGGTCAGGTGAGAGTTTTCAGAACCAGGAGGGATAGAGAAATACAAGGGGAGTCCCTGGGAAAACAGCAGTCAAGTGCTTCATGCATATTGTTTTCTCTTTCCTGGTGGCTCAGACAGTAAAGAATCCACTTACCAAAGCAGGCGACTCGGGTTCGATCCCTGGGTTGGGAAGATTTCCTGGAGAAGGGAACAGCTTCCCATTCCGATATTCTTGCCTGGAGAATCCCACGGACAGAGGAGCCTGGTGGGATACAGGACCATGGGGTCGCAAAGAGTCGGACACAAGTGAGTGGTGAACACTTTCACGTCACTGTCAACCCTCACAGTGATCTTCTAAAGGAGGTGCTCTACAGAAGGGGAGCCAGAGCAGCCAGGTGACTTGACTGGAGTCACACAGCAGAGAGTGCTACAGTTAGGGCTTTAGTCCACAGTGGCCCCTCCAGTGCCAGGACCCAGGTAGCTGGGCACCACGCCCGGACACAGGCCGACTGCCCATACGTGCTGAGCAGTCCCCAGGCTGAAGGGGACCCCCTCTCTGGGCCCTCCAGGTCATTCTGCCTGGGAGGAGACGTCTGGAGCCACATTTGTCCCTGTGCTCAGAGCAGGCGAGGCTCAGGGTTTCTCTATCCGCTGTGTGGAGCCAGGTCTGTTGAGGAACTTCGTGACCCAGAGGCCCAGAGCCAGGCTGCTTGGCTGCTCTTTTCCCGCAGGGTCAGCCCGGCAGCGCCATCTGGTGGCGACTGTCAGATCGCAGCGCCCTCCGCCCTCCCGGGACACAGCCCAGCCCCAGGTTCTGGGCGGGGCTGGGCGGGGGAGGAATCCCGGGTCCAGACCATCAAACGAGGTGGGAAGCCTGGAAAGAGCATCGGAGGGGCCTGCGGTCACAGGCCTTGCCATGCCCCTGTCCTGTCGCCTATTTTCCATGTAAGCTCGGGAAGATGGCCCTGCCTCCGTGCCCGGCTTGCCTTCTGCAAAACCCACTCACTGCCCCATCTCTGGATGTGCAGAGATCCATCCTGGTACTGATGCTGAGCTGGGCCCTGGGGTAGGGCAGAGCCCAGGAAGAGCGAAGCTGATGCTTCAGGACACAGACGAGAAGCAAGGACAGTCAACTGTGGAAATTCCTTGAGCTTCACGTAGGTATATGCCACTTCCGCGGGAAAGTTTCCTGATGGGATAAAATGAATTAAATACAGGACATTAGCTAAGTATTATGAAAGGAAATGCGTTACATCTCCTACCAGTGTTTCTTGAAAAAGATGTTTAAATTGGCTTTTTAATGGTTTGCCATGAACCACACAGAGTTCCGGGAAAGACATTTGCATGTGAACTTATTGCAAGGCCCCTCCCAGTGCCCTGGACATCTGGGCAGGTGAGGGCACTGCAGCTTAAGCCTTCTTAGCTTCTCAGTGAACTTGCCCTCATTGCCCGACTGTCACCTCCTGGCTTCACCCAACCCCTCCCCTACCTCCCCCCCACACTGGCCTTGTCGCTCCTCGTACCCCCAGCACACTCTCACCTCAGGACCTTTGCATCTATCTGCTGTTCCCTCTGCCTGAAATGCTCTTCCCCCAGGTCTTCTGGGGGCTCCCTCACCTCCTTCAGATTCCTGCTCTTGTCACCTCCTCAGAAAAGCCTCCCCTCACCACTGTACTTAAGTAATGCTCTTCCTTCCTGACCACCTCCCCATGACATGTCTCATCACCTGCCAGGTCCCACATCTGACTCACCGTGCTCTGATCCATCTGCCCCATGAGAAGGTAGCCCTGTGGTGCAGGGGCTCTGTCTCCTTCACTGGAACAGCGCTGTGCATACAGTAGGTGCCTAATGAATGCTTGCTGATAGGGGGCTACGTGGGAGGCCACAGAGCCCGGGGAGCCTGATGAAGCCTGGAACGGGGGCAGCACACTGGGTCCCCAGACTGGGAAGTGGCGAAGACGCGGACGCGCGAGGGCGCTCAAGAGCAGTGAAAAGGCGCGGGGCACTGAGGTTCTCCAGCCTCCGTTTCCCCACCTGCGACACCTCAGAGGGGTGTTGGCGAGGAAATGCATCTTGAGCAGGTGCCCGGGAAGGGCTCAATAAGTGTTAGCTGTGCTGGTCAGGTTGCTTCCCTCCGCTGTGAGAGAAACTGTGAGTGGATAATTATAGCGATTACGACAGCTAACCCGGTCAAGCTCTGCTGTCTGTCTGCTGTTGTTCAGTCGCGCAGTCATGTCCAACTCTTGATGACTCCATGGACTGCGGCACACCAGGCTCCCCTGTCCTTCACCATCTCCCAGAGCTTGCTCAAACTCATGTGCATTGAGTAGTCGGTAATGACATCCAGCCATCTCACCCTCTGTCATCCCCTTCTCCTCGGTTCTTCTAAAGCAGACCTGAGACAAGAAGTTCTTTGGGGGCGACCCTCAGAAGCCCTGGCAGAGGTGAGGGGACAGAAAAAGAGCAAAGGAGTGGGTCCTGCTTCTCAGGGCTACCAGGGCACAGGGGCTGCATAGAGCTCACCCCAGCATTGTCCCTCCCATCAAGGGCTGGGAAAGGTGGCCTTTGCCCTCATGGGATGATGTTTGCTCCTGTGCCCTTCATCTGGGCTGTGTCCTCAGTTGCCAGAGAAAGCCCTCAGGTGCTCCAGGTGGATTGCCAACTGCAGCCAATGAGAATACAGACTTCCTACTTAAATCTGAACTACAGGTTAACAATGACTGGTTTTTAGCATAAGTATATCCCATGCAATATTTGAGACAAGCTGAAGGACTAGTTTATCTGAAAATCAGATTTATCTGGTGGCCTGTGTTTTATCTGGCAACCTCTTGAGGTGGGAAGCCAAGCGCTTGTTTGGAAATGCGGGGTTGGCTTGGTGCTGGCAGGGCTGTTACTGGCCACTCAGCACTCCTCGTGTGTCTTCCCACTGCTCTCCCTCATGACCTGGCATCTCATTTCAAGCACTATGAATCAGAAGTTTCTGGTTCTCTGGAGGTCTGAACTCAGAAGTCCCAGAACGTCACTTCTGATGCACTCTCCTAGTCTGGGCCAGCCTGGATTCAAGGGATGGAGAAATGGGCTTCACCTCTTGTGGGAATGACAGGCGTGTGCAGGGAGGAAGATGTTGCTGGTGGCCATTGTGGGTTGGTCAACTGCACTGGAAAAGCACTTCCTTCTTTAGGTCTGTTGATTATATCCGGGTTAACCTCTGTTGATCATGTCCAGGGTAAATTTCTGCACAGCTTAGAGTAATTCAGAATTTCCCAGTTATGAGTTGTGACCCCTTAGTGGGTTGTAAAATCCGTGTATGGAATACCAAACTGATGAGTTTTTAAAATTCTTTAAAAATTTTTAAATTAATTAATTGGTTACAAAGCATGTGGGATTTTATTTTTCCCACCAAGGATCAAACCCATGCCCCCTACAGTCGAAGCACAGAATCTTAATCAGTGGACTGCTGGGCAAGTCCCAAACCAGTGAGTTTTAAAATATTCTTTTAATTTGTAACTTCTGAACATGCATGAAAATAGAAAGTCTGAACCCCCTGTAACATCACTCAGCTTCAGTCCCCACCAACATGTTTTTACACATGTGCACCTACCTGCCTTTGAACATTAAATAAAATATATTAAAATGGGGTGGGATAAGCTAGGAATTTGGAATTAACGTATACACACTATTATAAATAAAATGAAAGTGAAAGTGAGGGCCCTCAGTTGTGCCCGACTCTTTGTGACACCATGGACTGTATGTAGCCCACCAGGCTCCTCCACCCGTGGGATTTTCCAGGCAAGAATATTGGAGTGGGTGGCCATTTCCTTCTCCAGGGATTTTCCCAACCCAGGGATTGAACGCAGGTCTCCCTCATTGCAGGCAAACTCTTTACGGTTTGAGTTACCAGGGAATCCCATAAATATAACAGATACATATATTTATACAAGGACCTACTGTGTAGCACAGGGAGCTATACTCAATATCTTATAATAATTTGTAATGAAAAATAATCTGAAAAAGGAATATATATATAAAGAATCCGGACTCCCCTGGTGACTCGGTGGAGAAGAGTCTGCCAGCCAGTTCAGGGGACACTGGTTCAGTCTCTGGTCTGCAGAGATTCCACATGCCAGGCCATGCTGCACATGTGAGACGTGTGTAGCGTGTACATGTGTACGTGCTAACTGGTGCTCCGCAGCCAGTGAGCCTGCATGCTGGGATGAGCGAAGCCTGAACCCTCGAGGGCCCGTGCTCCACAAGGGAAGTCACTGCAGCGAGAAGCCTGTGCACCCGAGCACAGAGTAGTCCCTGGTCACCGCACCTAGAGAAAGCCTGAGCCCAGTAACATAGACCCAGCACAGCCAAAAATAAAATAAATAAAACTATACGAAAAAACAAAATAACTTCATTGTATATCTGAAACTAATACAACGTTGTATATCACCTATACTTCAAGGTTTTTTTAAATGGGAAAAATAAAGTAGATAGAATAAAATAGAATAGAAAATATCAGAAAAATAACGGTTTTATTTTGTGAAATTTTTGTTTCATTCATGGTGTAGGTCAAAATGTTAAAATGTTTTTGAAAAAAAGCTTTTTTGAGACATAATTTCCCTTTGAACAAAGAACAGGCTATGCACTGGCTTTTGTGAGAAACAGTGTCCAACAGCATTTTATAACATTGTCTTGTTTTTACGGTAATTTCCCTGTTATTATGTACAAAGTGACAAAACTTCCACTTAAGAGTAGCGCTATGTTACCGACATTTTAAAAAGCGTCCTCAAAAACATTCATCTGTTCATGGGAGTTTTCAGTTCTTGTTAAGCAGTATCGTTCGGGAAGGTGAGAGGCAGGGATGACGCGAGGGAAAGGCCTCAGCCTGGACCCCCCCGCCCGGGTGGCTCGGCCCCGCGCTGGACCCGAGGTCCGGACTCCCGACTCTGATTGCAAGGCGGCCTGTAGTTCCGAGAGATGCCATGAGAGGGCAGACGCGGCCGCCGACCGAGGGGCTGCGGGGTATGCGGCCGAACCCAGAGGCTCTCCGGTTCGATCCCGGTTCTCCGTTCCCCAGGCTGCCCCTCCACCCCTCCTCCGGTAAAACAGTTTCCTGGAAAGGTTAACTGATGTGACTATAACATATAGTTTATGAATGCGTTCCCCTCTACAGCTTCATCTCAGATGGGCACTATGGACCTCCCACAAGGGCCGTGGGCCATTTAATGAGCGGGAAGAATCCAAGGAAATTTTATTTAGCTGGTTTGCCTTGGAGAGCATGGGAGCAGAGGAACTCGGTGATTAAACAATATGGGGTTGGGGGCGGGGGGAGTGGGGAAGGGAGGAAAAAAAAGGAAAAACGTGCACCTAATGAAACCTACCTATAATTCTATTTCTCATCAATAAACATAAGGATATTGGTATAAAGTTTTGCAGTCTTTTATTTTTTTAACTGCAAACACAGACACACATACATAAATATATGAATATTTTATCCATAAACTCAAGGGCATGAGCAATGTCACATTAGTTCACTAAGAATTTTCCTTTACTTTAAATAATGACTTGTTTTTAGAAAAGTAACACAAACTCAACAGAAAGAAATCCAAGCAATTTACTAAAGAAAGTACAGAGACGATAAGCAACAGAACATCATCACCAGTGGGAGTGTGTATTTCATGACTATTTCACAGATTTCTCCCTACCCAGCTTCACTCATCTCTATAGAGTGAATGAACAGACAGACAGATACGATCATGAAGCCTGGGATCATGATCCGTGGCCAGTGTGTGGTTTTAAATTAATTAAGAGATTTGGGGGGAGGGGCAGTTTTAAGTTTATAGAAAAATTGAACAGAAAGTACAGAGAATTCTCATATATCACCTCACATTTTCCTCACCTAGCCATTTTCCCATTAAAATTCTGCATTGTGATGTGGTACATTTGTTACCATTGATGAGTCAATATCAATGCATTAAATAAAGTTCGTAGGGTTGCACCAGGGTTCATTTTTTGTGTTGTTCTTTCTGTGGATTTTGACCAGTGTATAATGACATGTGTTCACCATTGTGATATCACCTGGCAAAGTTTCACTGCCCTCCCCCAAACCCCTATGTTCCATGTATTCATCCTTCCCTCCCTTGAACCCCTCTCCACCACAGATCTTCTTCTGAGTCCTTTCCTGGAATGTTGTATACCTGGAAGCTACAATCATCTAGATTTTCTCCTGTGATGTTAGCCTTGTTGTTAGTCACTCAGTCGTATCCAACTTTTTGTGACCCCATGGGCTGGGACCTGCCTTGGGATTTCCCAGGCAAGAATACTGGAGCGGGTTGCCATTTCCTTCTCCAATGATATCAGCCTATGCTTCTCTTAAAATTAAAAAAAAAATTAAAAATAATTTTATTACAACTTAGAATATGAAGAAAAAAGTGAAATTGAGTAAATTCTAAATCTGAGATGCATTTTTTGTAACCATAAGAAATGTGAGTTCAAAATGAAAGTAAAATGAGAAGAAAAGAGGAAGAAGAGGAGGAAGAAGAAGCGGAGGAGGAGGAAGAAGGAGAAAGGAAAGTGAATTCCTTACAAAGAATTCCTGTAGAGTTAAGACAGAGTTTGTGAAAGTCATTAACACATTGGAGTCTTTCTTTTAAACTATACATTTTAAACTTAGATATGAATGTCTTTCTATAATAAAAGATAAGGTGACCCCCCAATTTTTTTTTTATACTGAGCCCTGGCAACTTCTGTTGCTTTGACTTTGTTAACATGTATAATACATTTATGTCCTGTTCTGCAGCCCTGAGTCTCCTCATTTTGTTTGAGTTCTGCAAAAGGTAAAGAATCTGCCTGCAGTATGGGAAACCTGGGTTTGATCCCTCAGTAGGAAAGAGCCCGTGGAGAAGGGAATGGCTACCCACTCCATTATTCTTGCCGAGAGAATGCTATAGACAGAGGAGCCTGGCGGGCTACAGTCCATGGGGTGGCAAAGAGTAGGCCATAACTGAGCGACCAACACTTTCACTTTCCATTGGAAGACATTTAGTACTTACCCTCAGTCCTTTATGCATCAATTTTTTATTTCTGAGTTCTTTATATCAGTTCCTCATAGACTGACCAGAGTTTATTATTGAGTAGTGTTGTCTTTTTTAAAGAAAGATATTACATCCAATTGATATAATATCTGCTAGGAGTAGCAGTCAGAGTCTAGTCAGGAGACCACAGTTTAAACAGAAGTTTGGTGAATGAATTGCTAACTGTGATCATAGGATAACTCTAAGGAAACCTGTATGGTTCCTTAGTGCTGTGGGAGTGTTCCCCAGGAAGGACAAATTTGGAAGAGATTCACACCTCCTTGGGGAAAGTGCATTTTGACCACTGAATAACACTGGCTCTAATCTAGTCAGGCTGAGCTGCTGCACTGACAAGAGGGCGCTCTCTAATTAAAAAAACTTAATAAAAAAATTCTTGTGATGGAGACTTTTAAGGTCTATTCTCTTCAATTCAATTCAATGGTTCAGTCATGTCCTACTCTTTGTGATCCCATGAATCGCAGCACACCAGGCCTCCCTGTCCATCACCACCACCCGGAGTTCACTCAAACTCACATCCATTGAGTCGGTGATGCCATCCAGCCATCTCATCCTCTGTCGTCCCCTTTTCCTCCTGCCCTCAATCCCTCCCAGCATCAGAGTCTTTTCCAATGAGTCAACTCTTTGCATGAGGTGGCCAAAGTACTGAAGTTTCAGCTTTAGCATCATTCCTTCCAAAGAATGCCCAGGGCTGATCTCCTTCAGAATGGACTGGTTGGATCTCCTTGCAGTCCAAGGGACGCTCAAGAGTCTTCTCCAACACCACAGTTCAAAAGCATCAATTCTTTCCCCTTTTCCTCCTGCCCTCAATCCCTCCCAGCATCAGAGTCTTTTCCAATGAGTCAACTCTTTGCATGAGGTGGCCAAAGTACTGAAGTTTCAGCTTTAGCATCATTCCTTCCAAAGAATGCCCAGGGCTGATCTCCTTCAGAATGGACTGGTTGGATCTCCTTGCAGTCCAAGGGACGCTCAAGAGTCTTCTCCAACACCACAGTTCAAAAGCATCAATTCTTCAGCGCTCAGCTTTCTTCACAGTCCAATTCTCTTAGCAACTTTCAAATATGCAACATAGTCTTATTAATTATAGTCACCATGCTGATAGTGCATCCCTATGTCTTGTTTTATAAAAGTGAAGGGCTATGGCTCATTTTATAGCTGGAAGTTTGTACCTTTACCTATCTCGTCACCTCCAGCCCCCAACCTCTGGCAGCCAAAAGTCTGTTCTTGGCGTCTGCCAGCTCAAGGTTTTCGCTGTTGTGGTTTTGTTTTTAATTCCTCCTTTAAGTGAAATCATACCGTAAGGTATTTGTTTTTCTTTGTCTGACTTATTTCTCTTAGCATGATCCCCCTGAGGCTCGTTCAGGTTGTTGAAAATGGCAAGATCTTATTCTTTTCCATTTACATGGGATGTCAGGGGACTTGGTAGGGCTCTCTCATTCCTGGACCACACCAGCCATTAAACTCCACTAAGTTCCTGCTGTTACTCTGTTGTCTTCCAATCACATCCTGGGTCATTTTCTGCCAACAGATCCAGTCAAATTCTAGCTCCTTTGAAGGAATAGTGTGTGATTTCCATAGACAGAGAAGCCTGATAAGCCAGAGTCCATGGGGTCGCAAAGAGTCAGACACAATTGAGCGACTGATACCTGGTTGATTATTTGCTCTGATCCCAGAAGGGCTCCTGCCTGGGTATTGTACTGACAACTAGTTAGCTTCCAGTCTAGCCTGGGTGAGGACTCTTCCCTCTGTATCTCCGTAATCACCACCGTTCTTGACAGAACTTCAGGCTTGAATTTCTTCCCTCTGTGTTGTTGCCAATGAGGTCAGTTCCTTTGGGAAGAGAGTAGGAGCTGTCCGTTTTATGGCCGGTTTCTAGCCCCAGGCAAAAGCCAGGGAACAATGGCTACGTTCTCTCTGAGTAACACCCCTGCTTTAGGAGCTGGAGAGGGAGAGGCAGCCTGAGAGCCTTGATCAGCCGCCACCTCAGGAGCCAGGGCTGGGGGCCAGGGTGCCAGGAACTCCTGTGCACTGCACTCTGCATGGAGACTCTGTTTCACGGAGGGGCGTCCATCTCTCCACCACACTCAGCCAGTCAGACTCAGTGACACTGACAGCCTGCTCCTCCCGGGAGAAAAGTCCTAACTGGGAGCTGTGAGGAGGGGCCCTGGGTCCTGAGCACAACTGTCTGGAGGCTCACCAGCTGTGAGGAGGCTGAAGGGAGAGAGTGGTTTTGGTTCAAATACCACAGACTCACTTTTCTTATCAAATTGTCATGAATGTTCTTGAACAAACGTTTCTTCATTTCTGTTCGCCCTTCGGGCCATTTCCAGAAACGTTCGATATTTTTATTTCTACCACTTTTCACCCATTTCATGGGCAGCAAGTCTGTGATGGAACGCTGAGCTCGCCTTGCAGGGTGCTGACCTCTGAAGGCGGAGACTCTGGTCTGTTGCCTCCTTGTCAGCATCTCACGCACAGAGCCTTCCTGGAGCCGGCGCAGGTCGAGGCTCAGTGATGGGAGAGAAGCACATCTGGTTTTCTCTCCACTCTCCTGGTAAACCTGCCCTCCCAACCCCATGATGAAGCCCAGGGAGGTCGCTTGTGTGTGTCCGTCACCGTCAGATAATAGAAGGCTGCACCCAGCCTCTCTGGAGCATCCAAGGGTCTCATCCAGTCTCTGAACTACAGAGCTCCAGCTTCACAGATAGTGGTTCCTGGAGCCCCAGGCCCAGCTCCGGGCCTGGAATGGGAGTGGGGCAGTCAGTTCCTGCTCTCTGTCCTCATGGCCTGGTCTCAAGTTGCCATTTCTGACTCAACGCCGGGACGGCCCCGAGGGAGGGGGTGTGTATTTCCTGTGGCTGCTATGATAAGTCACCACAAGCTCAACATCACAAGATCACTCTCTACTGTTCTGGGGGCCAGAAGCCCCAGCTCAGCCTCGCTGGGCCGAGGAGAAGGCGTGGGTGGGGCTGGTTCCTCCTGAAGCCCTGGAGAAAGCCCCTTCCCTGCCCTTTCAGCCTCCAGAGCTGCACTCCTCACAGCCCTCGGCCACTCATCCTTCCTCCATCCTCAGCTAGTGATTGCTTCATCTATCTCCCTCCCCTGGAACACTTGAGATCACATCTCAGGCCCACCTGGATAACCCTGGACCACCTCCCCATCTCAAGATCCTCAACTTAATAATGTCTGTGAAGTCCTTTTGTCACCTATGGGAATACTCGCAGGCCCAGGGGTCAGGCCCTGGATGTGTCTGGGTGTTAATCAGCCTGGAACAGGGGGTTGGAGGCCTAAGGACCAGACAGTCCTAAGTGGCTGGTTCTGCTACGACCAGGCATGGCCAGTGGCCACCAGTGCTTGTTCCTTCAGGGGCCTCCCACGGGGACCCGGCTGCAGCCATGATGGGACCATTAATGGTCTCCCAGCTGCCAGCTCTGCGCCCCCTCATTTTAGGCTCCAGCATGCACCCTCAGTGGGGTGCCTGAACCCCCAAGGAGTCCTCCCAGTCCAGCCCCACTCCCAGGGTCCTGCTGGGCCTCTGAGAGTTGGGCGCATATGCCCTCCCACCAAGATTTGCTGCTCACCCGTCCACCCCCACCCCCGCCGCCTGGCTCCAGACTGAGGCCACATGGCTCAGGGGTCATGGTCCATGGGTCACAGCTCTGGCCTGGGCTCAGCTCTGCCACTTATCAACCGCAGACCTTGGGAGAGCGACTCACATTTTTGTATATGACTTGGCACAGAATAAGCATTTTGAAAAACAAAATAAAGCAGCCCCTCAGCCCCCAGGCCCCAGAGGACACTACTCAGCTTTATAAAGGGAGCCCTCCCCACTCTCGCCTCCAGGCACCTCAGACTTGGGGCTGGGTGGATGACCTCCCGCCCCCGCTCTCCCTCCCCACCACATTGCTCCATTCTGGGGCTTTGAAACCTCAGCTGAAACGGAGCCGGAGCCGCAAAGAAACACCTGCTAACATCCTGTCCCTGAGCAGGGGGCTGGAGGAAAGGTGAGGAGAGGCCCTGGAGTGGGGCCTGGGTTGCTGCCCTCTGCTCTCTGAGGGCTCTGCCAGAAGGCAACAGCTCTGCCAGATCCCTCTTCTTTCCCTCAACTGTTGTTTTTTCTTTTTAAAAAACTAAACCTTTTATTTTAAGATTACTGTAGAGTCACATCTATCTTACCAACTTTTTACATGGAAAAATTTCAGTCCCTTTGAAAAGGTGTGAGAAAGACATGACACCCACATCCCTCTCACCTGAACTAACCAATTCACATGTGGTTAAGGGCATCGTTTTAACCTATTATCCACAGCTTTGTAATTACACATAGAGGTAAATGAAGAAATATGCAGACACTAACTCTGTCTACTAGGAAATACATTTCTAATATATATAATGATTATATATAATATCCATGTTAGTCGCTCAGTTGTGTTCAACTCTTTGTGAGCCCATGGACTATAGCCCACCAGGCTCTTCTGTCCATGGGATTTCCCAGCTGATAATACCGGAGTGGGTAGCCATTCCCTTCTCCAGAGGACCTTCCCCCCACAGGGATCAAACCCAGGTCTCCTGCATTACAGGCAGATTCTTTACTGTCTGAGCTACTAAGGGAGCCCCATATATTATATGTAGTGATTTATTTAAATATATAGGATGTATGCGATTTTATTATTTTTTTCCTGTCTGTCTGTGGAGAGGCCCTGGGAACAATGATACCTCCACAGTAATAAGCATACCCAATACCAGTTCAACCTTGGGTTCTAACATCACTTTCCATTAAAACCATTCTCCCTCTACCCCTTAGGAAGGGCTGGTTCTGGGTCTGAGGCAGAAGTCCTGGAGGAGCCTGGGATGTGTCATCAGAGAGATGGGAGGTGCTCAGAAAACCACGGGGATTTGTCAGAAGGACAAGGGGCATCTGGAAGGGGTCCCATTGACCAAATCTGAGACAAAGCATCAACATAAATAATAGTAATGGATCATAATCTTTAATATCTGAAAGCAAGATGTCACCTTATCAAATAAAGGAAGAAAAATTCTTTTTTTTTTTTTAACAAAAAAATGAAACCAATCTGACTTCACGCTGATTCAGCCAGTCCCCGTCCAACACCCCAGGGCTCTTCCTCACTCTCTTTTTGGGACCATGGTCACCCTCCTTCCCTGCACAGCAACCCCATCCTCCGTCCTTGGTTCTGACAGCTTCACTGCTTTCAGTGGTTTACGTTCTTTACCAAGAGACCCAGCCTCATCCCAGAATTGCCGCACCGATCTCACCACCCACAGCAAACCTAAGCAAAGATCCACGCTTATTTTCAGTCTTTTTTGACCTTAGGCTCACCATTCCACTGAAGGTGCCCAGTGTTTAAACCAGAAGAGGCGCCTTCTGAGCTGGGCATTGATGGATGAATAGGAGTCTCCTGGGAAGAGAAAGGGGAAGAGAGGGCGCGTGTGGACAGGCTGGGGGGCGACTTGGACATGTGAGGTGTCCCCTTGCTGCAGCTGCAGTCCAGGTTTGTTCAGAGGCAAGGGGAGTAACAAAGAATGAGTCTGGAGAGGTGGGGTGGGGAGAAGTAACAGGGAAGACCCTGGTGGTTGGGCCAGGAGCTTCGGGTCAATAGTGGGTCACAGGGGGCATCAGAGTTTAGAAACTGCGGTGGATGGATTGGTAAATGAGTGGGAGTGGCTGTGACCACAGGTTCAGCATCCTTGCTGCTCTGGAGACTCGGTTTTATCATCTGTAAGGTGGGTGCAGGAGGAGGACCCACTCCCAGGGCTGCTGGGGGACACCCTGGAGTCTGAGAGGGGCCCGTGGCTCACACCTCCTGTCTGGGACATCTCTGCTTCCTGTTTCTCCGTCAGGGGAAGTCTCGGTCTCAGCTTCAAAAGCACAAACACGCTTTCAAAACAAAGGAAGCTGGTCCTCGACTGCGGAGGAAGCAGGAAGCTGCCGGTTCTGCTAGCAGCCCAGCTGCCGGGGCTTGGGGACGGCGGTATGGAGTCTGTGGCCCTGTACAGCTTCCAGGCCACGGAGAGTGACGAGCTAGCCTTCAACAAGGGGGACACGCTCAAGGTAGGGTGGCCGGGGCTGGCCGAGCTGTGCCTATGTGGTATGGGGGGGTGCTTAAAATCAGGGCCCGGATGGCCCTTCTAATAGAGTCTAGTCTCTGGAGGAAGATAGGCCCAGCTTCTCCAACCATTGGCTACGTGACTCTGGACAAGCCACCTTCTGCCTCGGAGCCTCAGTTTTCTCATCTGAAAAATGGGGAGTTGGTTAGTGCTCCCTCCTTTAGGAGCCATTCTGAGAATTCAGCATAGTGAGTGGCAGGGGCTGATTCAACACCCAGTTTTCCAGGAAATAATTTGAAATGAGCTAGAGAGAGAGAGGCAAAGAGAGACTGAGACAGAGAGAGGGTCTTGGGAATTAAGTACACACACTAACCTATCGGGGATAAAACAACTGTGACTAAGTGTCTAGATGGGCCTCCCCACAGGTGAGATGAGCCTCAACGCTACGCAGCCCCCTCGTGGAACCTCTGTGAGGAGCACATACCCTCCAGGGCAGAGGGGTTTCCAGGCTGTCTCTCTCGGGAAGTGTCCCTGCTTACATGCCTGCATCTGGAAGCGGAGCTCAGGGCCCTGATTCGGGAGTGTCTGGCACGATTTGGGCACTGGAGCTGCCATCAAGTCCTGCTCAGGAAGCTCCCCGGGCCCCAGGCTCCACACCGGCCCGGTGGGCATGAGACCGGCCATCCTTCCAGTCTGAGCCGGGGCCCCGCTCTGCGCTGCCCCAAGCTTCAGGCCTCAGAAGGGACAGCACCTCCCGTGGGCTGACCATGTATGGAGCCAGGTCTGAGCTCGGCGGTGTGCTCCAACATCCGCTTAAACTGCTGCGGCCCCATTTTGCAGGTGACTAAGAGAGGCCCCCAGGCACCATGACTTGCTCAGTGTAGGGTCGAATGTGAACCCTGAACCTGGGCTGGGACGAGAAGTTGACAGCTCTAAGAAGAACCACATCATTTTGAGGAAGTTCCCCCTTATCTGTGCTGGGATGCTGGCCCTGGGCCCCCTGGGTGGCCGGCAGGGGGTGTTGACCTGAGGACGTGTGGTTACCTGAGGGCGGGAAGGCTTGGCACCAGGCCAACCAGCCAGTGCAGGAGACTCTGAGATCTAGGTCTGGCTCACAGGCCTTGTTAGCCAATCTGAGAGAGTTTGGGTCTCTAGTTCCAGACTCCGAGGCTTGGGAGAAAGTGGAATCACGAGGAATTTGGAATGGGGTGATCGGTCAGTGCTTTTCACCTGAGACGCAGGTGATGGGCAGTGTGGCGAGAAAGGACCTGTGGGGTCCCCCAAGGGAATCACTGTAAAAACTATGACACCCCCTTCCCTCCTGGATGCCTGGGCTCACTACCCACCCAGAGACTGGCCGAGTTTCCGCTAACCCTGGCCAGAGCACTGGCATCTCCTGCTGTGTTTGCTTCTAACCCGGGCTCCTGAGGGCAGGGACATAAACCAGTGCTGGCACAGGGCAGGCCTTCAGCAAGATACGGGGTGTCAGAGGAAGGAAGGTGGGATTAAGATGTAAGCCAAGACGCAGGAGGGGACCTCTCAAGGCATGACAGGCCATGGGAGGGGCTGCCTTTTCCTTTTTTCATGCAACAAACCCTTGCTGCCCTGTGGAGCATTGTCCTGAGTGCTGAGGCCACAGGCAGTGGACAAAGCCCAATTCCTGTCCTCCCAAACCTGACATTCCGGAGGGTGAGTCATGCCAGGAGGTGACAGATGGATGGAAGCAATCACCTGGGAAGATGGAATGCAGAGGGTGGGAGGGGCAGGGGGACAGCTTTAGACTGGGGGGGTGGGGGGCCGTCTGGGCGGTCTCTCAAAAGAAGTGACACCTCAGCTGAGATCTGAAGGATGAGCGGGACCCAACCATGCAGAGAAGAGGCGGGGGAGGAGAGTGAAGGAGGAGATGCATCCAGCAGGGGTGGGGGTGTGAGTGAGTCTGCAGCGTGGATTCAGCCTAGCTCCGTGCTCCGCAATGGCATAAAATATCACACAGTCCCTAAAAATGCCATTTGGGGAAGGGTCGTTTAACAACGCAAAAATGCTCATGAGGCAACGTGAAGTGGCAAAAAGGCAGAATACAGAGGAATACACACAGAGAGCCAACTCACACGTACTCAGAAGATTTGAGTTTTAGGGATGGGAAACTGACATTCTGCAGGTGAGAAAGGGAAAGCTAAGCCTCTTATAGGCACTGGATTCGTGCCCGGAGAAAACACCATAATGTCCTGAGGAGTTAGTCCTTGGTCCTGGGAGATGGGCCATCAGCAAGTCCCACCTCCTTGTTCATGCCCCTGCCTTTCCCTGATGGACAGGGATGAGCAAGTGGGCCTTCCAGGGCCAGACCTGGCGACAGGGCCCGACCTGGCGACAGGGCCCTTCCTCACGGTGGTGCAGGTGCCAGGTCAAATTCTGCCTTGATTTAAGGTTTTGATGGATTTTTATTTTTTTTTTGCATTGAATTTTAAACAGTCTAATTTTTAGAACAGTTTGAGGTTTACAGAAAAATCGAGAAGATAATACAGAGGGAGTCGCATCTAACACCACACATCCCCTCTCACCCATGCACACCCTCTCCTGTGGTAACAGTTTAAAGTATCAACTTGGTTCATTTGTTACATTAATAGACTGATATGGATACATTATCATTAACTACTGACAGCATGAAAATTTTTAGCATTGATTTTGATTTTTTAACATAGTCTCTTAAAATATTATTTACATTGATTCGTGACATCCTCGGAGCTCCCTAAAATTTTGCGCTCAAAATGCCTCCCCCACCTCACATGGTCTGGAGTCCGATTTCTGTAACTGCAAAATTTCGACCCAGCAGCCCTGCAGCTCTGCAGCCCGGCAGCCCTGCTCCCTCTCCAACGCCCATCTGGTGACTGAGCATGCAGGGTGTCCATTCAAGAGCATGTTTCCAGCGCACCAGCTGTGAGCCCCCAGTGGGCTCACAGATCCCAGGCCCTGGGAGCTGGCAGGACACTGTTCTTCCAGTCTAAGTGCTCTGCTCTTAGATGACCCTCTGGACAAGTAGCCCCAAATGTCACTTCCCTAAAACGTAGCCCCCTCCCAGGAGCAGGCTGCTTTGGGTGCGCAGTACCTGGCTTTCTTGGCTAAAGGAAAGATGTGGGTGCTGGCTTACCTCTACCTCTTTATCGACAGCCTGGCCCCCAGCACCCAGACTCAGGGCGCCCACGGCCTCAGCACCTCCACGGGAACGGCTGGTGTGCCCCAGGTTGGACACAGCCAGACCTGGGCTACCCACCTGCCCCTGCAGCTGTTCCATCGTACCCGACGGCCACACCCGCCCACCAGCACCCAGGCCCAGAACTTGGGGTGGTCTTGGCTGCTTTCTCTGCATCTCGGAGCCAGCCTGTCAGCAGTTCCCCCTAAACCATCCCTAATCTGACCACATCTCAGTCACCCCAGTCCAGGGCCCCATCACCGCTCACCTGGGCCCAGCTCCTCACATCCCTCCCTCCAGTCCACAGCCTGGTCTCCACACAGCAGCCGCAACCCAGAGCCTGACCTTCCCCCAGTGGCCCTCAATGGTTCCTCTTGTTTGTTTTTGTAAATGGTTTTATTTATTTATTGGCTGTGCTGGGTCTTTGCTGCTGCGTGGGCTTTCTCTAGTTGCGGGAACAGGGGCTACTGTCTGGTTGCTGTGCTTGGGCCTTGCATTGCTGCAGCTGCTCTGGTTGCTGAGCACAGGCTCTAGGGCGCGGGGGCTTCTGTGCCTACAGCTCGCGGGCTGTGGAGCACAGGCTCAATAGTTGGGGTGCTCTGTGGCATGTGGGATCTTCCTGGATCGGGGATTGAACCTGAGTCTCCTGCATTGGCAGGTGGATTCTTTACCACTGAACCACAGGGGAAGCCCGCTCCTCTTGGTTTTGAAAATAAAAATCTGAACGGCCTCCTCACTCCCACCAGAGTACAATAACGTCCAGCTCTCGCCCTCCCTGTGCACCTCATGGCCTGGCCCCTGCCTCAGCTGAAGTCACACAGCTTTCCTTTCTGCTCCAAGGACAGCTCGCTCCCACCTCAAGGCCTTTACACTGGCTATTTCTTCAGCCATGGACACTGTTCCCCATATCTCATGTCCAGCCTTTCCTATAATTCAGGCCTCAGCTCACATGTCAGGCACCTCCTCAGAGATGCCTTTCTTGTCCATTCCCCCAGCCCTGTGGACAATCCCTTGCCCCAACCAGAAATCTACGCCTTCCTGACACATATCTTGCGAGCACTCCCCACTGCATTAAATTATCTTGTTTATTTGTCTGTTTCCTGTTTCTCCCTCTGCCTCTGCCCACTAAAGCTCCCTGCTGTGTCACTGGGCTGGACACAGAGCCTGGGCTGAGCACAGGAGGTGCTCAGTGACCACACTGGCCAGGGGATAGTGGCACAGGACAGCACCCAGGAGAAGGGGCCAAGCTGGGGGCAGGCCAAGGTGGGTGCATCACCAGGGAGGGTTGGCAATTCCTGTGTCTCAGAGGGTCTGGGGGCTTTGACCGATGTTGACGGCAAGACCTCAGCTACCACAACCCATCAGAACATTTCTGAGTCTTTCCCTGGAGTGGAGATGACAGGAAAACAAACAAAACTGGGATAGACAAGACGTGTTACAGCCTCATGTCCACACAGGCCTTTGTAGGCCACAAAACACCACCGCATGCCGTGTAGGCTGCGTCTGTTTTATGGTTGCAGAAACTGAGGCCAAGGCTGCAGAGAGAGTTAGAGGCAGGCAGACTGGTCTAGAGCCCAAGGCTCCCGGGAACCTTCACTGAATCTGTGTCCCATAAGCCCTGATTTTCCCATTAAGCTGGAGTGGGGGGGGGGGTTGTTTTGTGTTGTTTGGTTTTCAGCAAAAGTTTTCCTGAGTCAGCCATCTGCTTCCGGCTGTCCCTGCGGATGCTAGCCTGGCCCAGACAGTGGAGACAGGAAGGAGGGGGCTCGGCGGGCCAGGCGGTCAGATATGTTGCTGTCCCAGCCCTCGCTCCCACGGGGCCTCTGCTTGGGCGACTCATCTGTGTCTGATTTTTTGTCTCAACCAAGCATCCCCACCGGATTGGAACTGATACGTGGACCTGCTCTAGGACAGACAGGGAAGACGGCCCTTGGGCAGGGTCCACAGACAGAATGAAGGGGGACTGGCGTAAAGATTGAGGGGGTCCTGCTCACCTCCTCTCTGGGCCTGCGCCCTCCTCTATGAAATAGATTTTGATCACAGCAGCCCCGGGGGCCGGGGTGAGAAGGGGTGGCCGTGGCGAGCCAGCCCAGCTACAGGGGAGGGAGCCCAGCGTCCCGCCGCCACCCACAGCGGCTCCCACCCACACTCGGGTTTCAGTTCCCCTCGGGCCACCTGCAGGGCGACGCAAAACCTGTGACCCGAACCTCGTCTCAGCCCAAATACCTCCCGTTTTCTCCCCAGGGCCTGAGCCCCCCACCCGACCATCACCTCTGAGTTCAGACATGCGGCTTTGTAAATGTGGGTAACCCCAGGTGACCACCACTTGGAGGGGCTCCTCAGACTGCACCCTCCCCACCCCCGGGTCAACGGAGGCGTCGAGTAGTACCATGGGCCCCATGCCCAGGGCCACAGCTCAGGGACCAAGGGGCCGCGGGGTCTGCCCTAACCCCACGGGGTGCTGGGGGTCTGGGTGGCAGCACTTGGATATCCAGCTCCAGCCCCCAGAGCTCAACCCACAAACCAAATCCTCCTCTATGACCCGTGGGCAGGCCCCCCTCCAAAAAAACGGGGCATGGAAGAGCACGGAATCACACTGGCTGGGGCCGGTGACCTCGCCTTCCTCTGGGAAGCAGGCCCCGGGGCTGGGAAGGGAGCGGGTCCAGGGGCTGGGAAGGGGGCCTCTCGACAAGGGAAGCCAACACTCCTGGGTGACTGGGAGCCATGTCTGTCCTGCCCACAGATCCTGAACATGGAGGATGACCAGAACTGGTACAAGGCCGAGCTGCGGGGTGCCGAGGGGTTTGTCCCTAAGAACTACATCCGCGTCAAGCCCCACCCGTGAGTAGCTCCCCCACATCCACAGACCCCCTGCCCCGCTGCCAAATGTCCCCTCCCAGCCTGGCCCAGACGGAGTGACCTGCAAGGCCTCACTCTAGCCTCCCTCCATCCATCTGGAGCCCCCTGTCTGTACCCTGAGCAGAAGTGGGGGACAGAGATGTGATGACTTGTCCCAAGTGGTGGTAGTCTGGGCCAGTCCAGGCCACAACACCGAGGACCTGGGACACCAGAGAGCATCCGGGCCCTGGAGAGGACGGGGTCTGGGCACTCAATGGTGGGCCCACCAGCTGCGGCACGGCCTCAGGCAGGCCCTGGCTCTCTCGTTCTTGTTTCTCTGTCTGCAGTACTAGGAGGGCCGAGGCTCCACTCATGGGGGGTCCTAGGAGCCTGTGCGGGGGTGGGGGTGAGGGTCCAGGGAGGAGAGGGGCAGGAAGGAGGCAGCCCTGAGGGCCTTGCCATTGGAGCAGGAGAGGGGGGAGCTGGACACTGGCCAAGCAGAGCTGGGACAGGGCAGAGCAGGAGTCAAGTGTGGGGCCCAGGCATCCCCAGGCCTGGGACCTGCTGGCCCAGGGAAGTCCCTGGTCAGGCTTTCAATGTTGAATGCCCTAGTCTCAGCCCTGGGACAGGCCTAAGTGGCCAAGAATCTGTGAAAAACCAAGTGGATATGCGTGGAGTGAAGGCTGAAGTAGCCTTGAGATACAGTCATTCACCAAACACTGGCTATGGCCCCAGGGACCCGCCCCGGGTGATGCTGGAGACACGTGATGAGATGCTCGGGTCAGAGCACCGTGTCCCAGGGAGAGACAGGAGGTAAAGAAAGTATGACAAGAGAAGGCATTCAGCATCGAGATAACTAACCAGGGAGGCCTTCTCGGAAGAGGTGACAAACTGAGGTTTTGAAGGATGTGTGTAGGAGTTATCTGCGTAGAGTCAGAGAAGGGCATTCCTGGGAGAGGGGCAATGAGAACCCCTGGCTGTGGGCCTGCCAGCGGGGCCTCAGAGGCTGGGTGGAGGGTGGGAGGAGCCACGAATGGGTTTCAGCGTGGATGGGGGTCCTGCATTTGATATGGAGGCAGGTGACGGGGCTGGGCAGGCTAGAGGGGGCAGGCTGGGAGGTGTGACATGTGTGTGGTTGTGGGGTGAAAGGAGAGCAAGGTGCAGGGCCAGGGTGGGGCCTGGAGGCTGTTTCCTCTTTATCTGTCTTTGAGTTCTTTCCAAAGCTGCCACCACCTCCGGCTTCCTGTGTTGGGCAAGGCCTCTACCCACCTAGCTCCCCTGTCTGGGCTCCAAGCACTCCCACCCCCCGACAGATCCTGTAGTCTGGGCTCCAGGCCTGCAAGGTCTCTGGGCTGTGTGACCGTGACTTCCGTGAAGGGAGACAGATGGAGAGAGGCTGCCAGGGCCACCAGCCAGTGCCAGGTCAGTGAAAGACACAGTGGAAGCGGGAGCCTCCAGGTGGAGGCTGTGGCCCAGCGAAGGCTGCGAGCCTAGGAGGTTGGAGGCCACTGAGAAACCGAGTAGAGGCTTTGGTTGACTCAGAAGGAAAGAAAAGCTGATGGATTTCAAGGCCATGCCCTTTGGCACAATATGGTGGTTGAAGCCAGTCTCCACCAGGGTGGGTAGCAGCCGTGGAAGGTTCCATGTCTGATAGCCCTGGAGTCCCTGGGGCTGTCTTTGGCCACTAGTGTCTGGGACAGATCAGGGACCGACGGCATTTCCCCCACCTGACTGAGGCCAGGTCCAGGTGCGTTCTGGGCTAACTTCACCCTTGCCCTGGCTCTGAAATAGCAGTGGGGAAAGTCCAGCCAGCTACTGACTCAGCCCTTGGGGCTCCAGTGCAGGACGTGGCAGGGCAGGAATCTCGGGTGGGGGGGGCCCTGATCACCGCCACCACCCTGCAGCCCAGGGAGCCTGGGGCAGGTGTGATGCAGGCCATCTACTCCCAGGGCCTCTGGGCCTCGCGGGCAGGCTCCATCGAGGGTCTGACCCAGCTGTGTGGGGGTCTAGGAGTGCATGATCTGCTGGGCATGGGAGGCAGAGTAGAAGTTTGCCAGGAGTGTGGGCAGACCAGCTAACGGTGGGGGAGGTGGGGTCCGCATGGATGAAGGTCGGAGCAGTGGCGGTAAATCCCTGCAGGTGGCAGCGGCCTCGTTCTTCCAAGGGCTCTGCGAGCTGGGTGCTCTTGTCACCATTTTGTGGGCCAGGAGACGGTGGCACAGAGATGAGTGGCCTGTCCAGGGTCAGAGATGGAGGGAGGTTTGCCTCAGGTGCTGTGGGCCTGGGCTATGCCCACCAGGACAGAGTTGGGGAAATTTGCTGGGCAAATCTTGGAGCAGAGGGAGGGGGCCTCTGCTCCTTCTTGGGGCTCAGTTTCCACATCAGTAAAGGGGGCTAAGTGAGGAGTGACCTGGGTTCTGGGGGTGTCAGGATGGGGAGGCTGGTTTCTCCCATCCTGTCCTTTGAGCCACCGAGGACCAGGAGGGGGCTGGGCAGCCTCCTCAAGACTGTGGTTGCAAAAGCCTTTGAGGGTGACGGCCGCCCACACGCAGACGCCTCCTGTGGGGTTTTGTGGGTTCTTCAGAGACACCGGGCTCGGGAAACGCCCACATGGGGCCCCACTGGACCCCTGCTCCCCCCACGGCAGCACCTACACCTGTTCCTGCTGGGGGCTTCCCGGAGGAGCTCCATTCCGGGCACCCCCAAGCCCCGGGCCCTCCACGTCCCAGCTCAGCCTCCAGCCTGGAGGTTCCTCCGGGACTCCCAGAGACCCGGGCTGAGCTCTCAGAGGCAGCCTGGAGCTCCACCATTGGCCGCCACCTCCACCGCCTCCATTCTGGGAAAACCCACCGTGAGATGGGCCCAGGCCTCCCCATCCCCCAGCATGGGGGCAGTTGTGGGCCAGAAGCTCACTTTTGGGGTGTGGGCTCCCAGGAGTGGCGTCTAGAACACAATGTCAGGACCAGGATTTTATTTTGGGGTGGAAGGTGGGGAGGAGCCTTGGAACTGCTCCTTCTGGCTGGAACCAGGGAGCCAACGCCATGAGCTGAGCAAGGTGCCTGTCCTGCTCCCCTCGGTCACCACCTGAGATGTTGGGGGCCCAACCCGCCCACACACAGGCCGGGCACATCAGTAAAAAGCCCTCAGAGGAGCTGCCAGCACTCACACGTGGCAGGCAGGGGAGGGGCAGGCGGGGCTGCAGGCAGGACCCTATCTGCCTGCACCTGAACCCCTGTCCTGGGCTTGCAGGGCTCTCTGTCAACATCCTGACATGACAGGAAATTCCCGCCTTGTATCCGCCCTGGCACTCAGACTCAGGAAGGAGAGAAGGGAAACGGCTCAGGGAAGGGAGGCTTGGCGGCCTCAGGGCGCCAAGGTCTCACGGTGAGATTCCGGCCACACTGGGCTTTGGTTTCCCCATGTGAACATCAAGAGTGAACTAAAACCGTGGGGCTGGGAAGCCAGCTGGAGATCACCTGGGCCCTCTGAGGGTAGGCGATTCCCAAAGAGCCAGACTCTGCCAGACTGCCTGGTGCATTTACAAGGAATCTTCAATATACCCAGTTCTGTTTGGTCAGAAGGAAGAGGGACTTGAACCTGTGAGGAAAAGTCCAGGTGGCCTCAGTCTGTGCATCTGTGAAACGGGTACAGGGAGAGACCCTTCCTCACCAGAGCAATATTTCTCTTTGGTAGTGGTTTAGTCGCTAAATTGTGTCTGACTGAAAAAAAGACAAAATAAATTGTGTTTGACTGTTCACAATCCCACGGATTGTAGCCCACTAGGCTCTCTCTGTCCATGGAATTCTCCAGACCAAGAATACTGGAGTGGTTTGCCATCTCCTTCACCAGAGAATCTTCTCTACCCAGGGACTGAACCTGGGTCTCTTGCATTATAGGCAGATTCTTTACCATCTGAGCCACCAGGAAAACCCGTTTCTCTTTGGTCATCTTTAAAGTATTTTTTCACTTTTAAGAACCTACAATAGGAAGTGTAAAAGCCCAGGTTGGGGTGGCTGGGTCAGAGTTCACTGAGGTGTGTGTTTGCCTGTCTGTGTGCATGATAAGTCACTCAGTTGTGCCTGACTCTTTGTGACCCCGTGGACTGTAGCTTGCTAAGCTCTGTCTATGGGATTCTCCAGGCAAGAATACTGGAGTGGGTCGCCATGCCCTCTTCCAGGGGATCTTCCCAACTCAGGGATTGAACCCGAGACTTGCGTCTCCGGAGTTGGCAGGTGGGTTCTTTACTACTAGCGCCACCTGGGAAGCCCTGTGTGTTTGCTAGGTGTGTTGGCAAAGGCTTGTGCTCGGGAAGCAGAATGCCGGGACTAGGTACAGCTCCTGTCTGCCACCATGTGTGACCTTGGGTACCTGACTTCTGCCTCTCTGGGCCTCAGGGTGACAGTTTGTAAAGTGGGTGCAGTCGCACCTCCTGTGTCCAGGACTGCTGGGAGGACCTGGCTGTGATGGGTGCCTGGCGCTAGGCAGGGTGGCCGGCCCCTGCCCTCACCTTGCCCTCTCTGCAGGTGGTACTCGGGCCGGATCTCCCGGCAGCTGGCGGAAGAGATTCTGATGAAGCGGAACCACCCGGGAGCCTTCCTGGTCCGGGAGAGCGAGAGCTCCCCAGGGGGGTTCTCTGTTTCTGTGAAGTGAGTTCTGACCCGAATACGCGGAGGAGGGTGGGCAAGGACAGGCCCCCGGAGCATGGAGGGAACGACAGACCCCGGAAGCAGATGACCGTCTGGGGGTGAGGCAACTGCAGGGCACGGCCCTGGGCAGTGAGGATTGGAGGCTGACCAGGAGTCCTCCCAAGCCAGGCCAAAGTGTCAGCCGTTGTTCCACGAGCAGCAAGTCTCCAGGGGAAGCTGATACAACAAGGCTGCAGGGGAAGAGCAGCAGGCCCCCCGGGGTGGATGTCCAGGGTGTGCTCTGGACAGGGTCTCCCTGGGGCCAGGGTGCTTAGGTTCACATTCCAGCTCGGCCATTTCCTGTCTGTGTGACTTTGGGCAAGTCACTTAACCTCTCTGTACCTGTTTCCTCACGTGTAAAATGAGTTATTGCGAGGAGCAAATGAGTCATTCTATCGAGAGCCGTTAGAATAGTGGCTGCCACTAAAGCAGGGTGGCAGCCTCTGGGCAGAGCGGAACCTGAAACCAGAAGTCACAATGGGGCAATGAGGAGTCCAGGTGGAAGGAAGGGCAGGAACCGGGGAGGGGGTCGGGCCCCGCTTGTCTCTCTCCTGCCTCTTCTGCACCTGAAACAGGGGGATGTGGGAGCAGCAATTCAAGGACTAGTTGCTGAGTTATGTGCAGTGTGCCGGGCAGCATCGGGGACTCAGGAAGCAACAGGGAAAAAACAAAGTTGCTGTCCTTCAGGGTTTGTGTCTTAGTCGGGGAGACAGACCTTGAACGAGGAGAGAAACAAACACAGCAGGAGCCAGGTGGCAGGGGCTGATGGCCTCAGGTTTGAGCAGAGATCTGCAGCTGCGGTGCAGGCTGTCCAGGGCCCTGGGAGTGAGGACTGGGAGGAAAGCTTCCAGGCAGAGGGAACAGCAAATAGAAAGCCCCTGGGGTGACTGGGCAAAGCCAGTGCGGGGAGGGGTGTCAAATCCAGAGAGAATGGCCTGGCAGGTCCCAACCAGGAGGCGGGTTCCCCCAGAGCAACAGGCCCCCACGGAGCATCCTCACTAGGGGAAGGAAGTGGATCCCTTGGGCTACCGAGGAGGAGGATGGCTGGGATCGAGGGGGTGCCTGGAAAGAGCCAGGTGGGGCCTCTGGTATTAGCACTGGGATGGGGCTGGAGGGTCAGGGAGGTGGCATGTGCCCGTGAATTGGGGACCACCAACAATAATACCACCATCAAGGTTGCTGAGGGCACTGGGCACGTAGCTGGATGGGATGGGTGGGTGAACGTGGGCAGTGTGGCCTCAGTGTGCTGGATGGCACCAGTCTTCTAGAACTTGGATGTGTCACAGCCAACGGCTGGCTGATTTTCCAATGGATAAATGTACATAAGATGGCTTTGCTGGCTTCTGATGGGGCACCAGGCTCAGCACCACCTCTCCCAGCAGGCCGGCCATGAGGCTCCTGTTTGCAGAAATGTGCCCCAAGGGAGGCCTTTCCTATCTGTTCTATACAGAGCTCGTGGTGGTGTGCGGTTGGCACACTGGCGCTCCGGCCGGTGGGCTTCTCCTAGTCGGGGTCAGGAGGGCTGCTGGGGATGGTGGTCCCACATCAGAGCTCACAGCCCTCTCCCTCCCCTCTCCAAGCTTTGTCACCAGCCTTGGCTTTTCTCACTTCCATTTCCCCCAGGAACAGGCTGAGCTCCTGATCCAAGGCAATGGCTCTCCTCCTCTCTGAGCCCCAGGGGTGGTGAGATACCAGTTCTTGGCCCTGAGTGTCTGGAGCCCCCTGGCTTGCCCCTCCCTCCACAGCCCAGCCCTGAGGCCAGTGGGCCTCCCGAGGAACAGGAAGCGGCAGTTTTCCCTGTGCCAGCTCCCAGGGCCCAGGCTCTCCTGGGAAAGGCGTCCGCCAGGTGGGCTGGTGTGGCCTCGCGCCAGGAATCAGCTCCAAGGCCACCACAAGGGAGGGCACAGGGGGCTTCTTTGGCCACCTCTGAGCCTGAACTGAGCTTCTACCCTCCTCCCTCTCCCCCGAGAGTGGATCCCACGGCCTGAACGTCCGCCGTGGGTGCCCTGGCCCCCTGCCCTCTCCTGGAGCCGCCCTGGGCATGCAGACCCACCACCCCAGGCACGGGGTCAAGCCAGCCAGCTCAGCCTTTGGGGTGTGTGTGTGTAGGACAGGGGAGGAGTCCCTCGGGGACTGAGGGACTGGGGTCTCCATGGTGCCTGATCGAGGGAAGTTCGATGGCAGCAGACATTCCACAGGCTGGAGGAGGTGACATCTGAGCTGGGCGCTGAGGCTTGAGCAGGAGTTTGGTGCCCAAGAGGAGAGGGGATGCCAGGCCCAGGGAACAAGTGTGAAGTGGAGCAGGGAAGGTGGGCCTGGAGAGCAGTTTGTCTGTCTGAGCAGGAGGGGGATGGACAGTTTTAGGGAGCCATCGCTAGTGCTGTCTGGGAAAGGGGCCTGGAGTGTCCCTCAGACAAATCCCTGCACTCACACTGTCCCCCCTGCTCCACCCCAGGCATCCTGCCCAAGCCCTGTCCCCTAGCTCAGAGCCAGAACCCTGGGCACCGGGGTTGTGGTGTGTACACAGCACCACAAGGTGGCGCCCTCCAGCCTCAGTTGCCTCCCCCAGGGCCAGGATCCTGGGTCCTGCCCCATGCTCTGTCAGGTGGCCTTTCAGGGTCCTTGGAGGACCACCAGGCAGACCTCAGAGCAGGAAACAGACTCAGGGCATCTGTGGCTAGGAGAGTGGCTTTTGAGCAAGAGTATCAGCTGTGTAACCCTGGGCAAGGTACCTGGTCTGTTTCCTCGTCCGTGAGATGAACAGTCGGACACGACTGAGCAACTGGACTGAACTGTAAGGGGCTGAGTATGCTGCCAGCACACAGCAAGTTCTCCTCAAGTGTTGGCTTCCCCGGTGGCTCGGCAGTAAAGAACCCGCCTGCCAGTGCAGGAGGCACGGGCTCGATCACTGGGTGGGGAAGATCCCCTGGAGAAGGAAATGGCAACCCACTCCAGTGTTTTTGCCTGGGAAATTCCACCAACAGAGAAGCCTGGTGGGCTACTGTCCATGGGGTCGCAGAGAGTCAGATACAACTTATCGACATGAACAACAACAATCCCAAAAGTCAGCTACAGTTGTCATTGCAATGTCAGCCTTCCCAGGACCACATAGTGCTTCCTGGCCCCAGCCCCATGGCCCCAGGCTGTTAGAGAAAGGCCAGTGGCCATGTGGCAGTGAGCAGCCCAGCTCTCCCTCTGTGTAACCTCAGCAGATCCCATCCTCCTCGGCTGTGACGTCCTTATCTCCAGCGTGGAGACAGTAGCCAGGACGTCGTGAAGTCCAGTGACCCGACAGCCACCCTTCTGGGTGATGACTACACGGATGCATGTGCAACAGCGTTTCCACCTCACTGGCAGGGCTCCCGGGACCTCTGATCCTACAAGAGTGGCATCTCCCGCACGCTCCCGCCAAGCCTCATAAAGCTGTCAGAGGTGGGGTTTACGGGCCTTGCTCTGCCTCCCGGAGTGACGGTGGCCACGGCTGGGTGCCCTTTACGAGTTTACAGAGGGCGGTCACCCCCCACCCCCGCCTCCGGAGCATGTCTGAGCTGGCGGCCTGCAGGCCAGGGCAGGGGCGCACGGCCTGGCTGTGTAACTTTTGCCCCCACTCTGATGCAGGCTGCGGTGGGCTCCTTGGTTGGAAGCAGTTTGTTCCCCAGTGAGACTAGGAAGATGCTTGCTTCTTTTCAGGCTCAGGTGCCTGGGGTCCCAACCTGTTTGCTCTGCCCCTCTGGTTTCTGAGCCCCTACTGTGCACCAGGTCCCTTGCCCAGTTTCAGGGACTCAGCTGCCAACAATTGAACAAAGCTCCCTGTCCTTTAGGCTCAGGTTCCACTGGGGTGACTGATAATTTTATATATGTATGTATGAGGAGATGTGTATGTATAATTTATTAAACAATTAGTAAAGTATATAAAATCTTGGAAGATGAAAAAGGCTCTAGGAAAATGAAGCAGAAAGAATCAGAGGAAGGCATAGTTTAATGCAGGCAAAGACAGGGAGGAAGTGACCCCAGAAGTCTGGTGTGCAAGTGAAGAAACAAAGGCTCAGAAACGTGCAGTAACTCGCCCGAGGTCACACAGCCAGAAACAGCAGAACTAATGCCCATTGACACCCCATGACCTGAAAGACCAGGTCTGCCCTTCCGCTCTCCTTCCCTGAGGCTGAAAACCTGGTGTTGGGGGTTCTCTCTCCACTCCCTTCCCAAGGTCAGTTTGATTCTATCTCACATCTGCTGCAGAACAAGTCATCCACCCCCTCCTTTTTCACAGATGGGAAGACAGTCTACACAAGGGCCATGCCTTATCAGAAATCACCCAGTAGGCAGTCAGCAACCTGGCGTCCACCAGGCCACCAACCTGGTCTCCAAGCCCTGATTGGGGGGTCCTGGGGATCCTGACACCTTACCCCAGCCTTGTTTATCCACCCTGGGCCACTGTCACCCTGGCTAATGCCGCCACCAGGCAAGAAAAACCTGCTGGGCAGGACCAGTGGCAGCTAGCATCAGGCCTGACTTCATCCTTTAGACTTTCCTGACAGCCCAGGGGCCCGGCCCAGCCCTCACCCCCCTGGGTAGGTGGGCGTGGGGGTCACAAACAGGGATACACATGCCCATGGCTGCTCAGAGACGGATGCACAGCCGGCCTTCCAGAGCTGGGAGAGACACACACACATCCAGGTGTGATGGAGAGACACCTGCACACACAGGCCCAGACATCACACACATACACCAGGCTTGGTACCCCCTCCAGCTCGGGAGGGCTCACCCAGCAGGGCCACCCCTCCTAGCTCTGGGGCCGCCTGGACTTAGACTCAGGCCTGGGGAGGTAGGAGACAGAATGGCACGGAGAGAGAGCCTGCCCAGGTGCTGGGTCCTCAGCCCTGTCACATGGAAGAGGGTCGGTCACTCGTTAGGCCAGGGGCTGGCTCAGAGGAGGGTCATGCCTGCTCACAGACATAGCAGACCAGCTGCCCCCAGCCGTGGGCGGGCTCCCCTCCCCTCTGGGCTCTGCTATCCCATCTTGAGCCATGCACAGGCTGGGGACTGGACCACGAGAGCTTTCCAGGTTGGAGAATCCGGCAGTTGTCAGGCTGATGAATTTGAGCAAACTCTGGGAGATAGTAGAGGACAGAGGCGCCCCCAGGGCTGCAAAGAGTTGGACTCGACTTAGCAGTTGGTTCTAGAACTTCTGGGTCCCTTGCCCCCTCCAGGCCTCGCCCCTCCCCTGGGTATGATCAGGGAAACGCTCCATTCTGGGTGACGTCCAGGTGACTGAAGGTAACCTTCAAACACCAGAGTGTTCAAAACTGTGCTCACTTGGAGCTGAGGAGCTCAGAATCCCTACACCCTCCTCCGCCCCTCACCTGGAGGACAGCTGCTGAATACACCCCCAGCTCCTCCTCAGAGATGGCACTGAATTAGGGCCTCTGCCTCCCCAGCACCACAGCCACAGTCCAGGGGCCGGGAGAACCCCAGGCTCTCCGGGACAGGGCACGAGGGAGTCAAGAACTGAGGCTGCAGCAGGCTGGACAGGAGGGAGGTGCCTGGCCGCCCGCCTGCCCTCCCATCCCGGGACGTGGACACACATGTCCTACAGCCCACAGCACAGATGCTTAGTCACCTGGGAACAATGCTTGCTGACGGCACACGAGCGGCTTTGTCTCGGGCCGGGGTGATGGCTCTGGCTGGTCACAGAGCCTCCAGCATTTTCTGGCCTCAGTTCTGCAGGTGCAGCTGGCTGCCCTGAGAGTGACGTGTGTTAGAGGGGCTGGGACTACAGCTCAGAGCCAGCGGGGGTTGGGGGGTGTCAGCGGGGTCTGGGAATGAAACAGCCAGTGAGTATGGATGCCCTGGGCTGCCCCACAGTGTCCCTGACCAGATCCTCTCCCAACTGAGCTATGCCTGGGCCAACTCCTGCCTTCCTGCCTTTGGGTATCTGTGAGCAGCGGGTTGCAGGCAGGCTGCACAGGGCTGAGGAAGACAAGGAGTTCCCTGACTCTGACGAAGGGCATCTGAGGCAACTCACAGAGCTTGGGCCATGTTACCCAGGCTTTAAAGCATGAATAAGAGTTTGACTGAAAAAGTATTTGGAAGAAATAACGTAGCAGAGGCCTGAAGGCATGCTTGAAAGTGGAGAGAGAGGTGATGCATGGTTGGGATCCTTGTCTTGGGCAGGGCGGGAGGATTCCCCCTCCCCCAGGCCCAGAGACACAGAACAGAAGGTATTTACCTGGAACAAATCTCTGTCTTAAATCTCACATCTTACCTTTAACAAGGCAGCACACCAGGCCTGGGGCTGACAGGTGGAGGAAGTGAGCTCAGCCAGGGATAGGCAGCGGGGGGATGGACGCCGAGCTGCTGTCCAGGCCCTCGAAGCACTTGGACGGCAGCACTGCAGGAGCTCAGGCTGCCCAGGCATGTGCGGCCCCTCCTGGCGTGGGACAGGCCGAGCACGGGGAGGGACCGGCAGGTCCCTCTGCCCTGTGGCCAGTCTGGGAGAAGCAAGTCATCCCTTCATTTGGAAGGTGCTGGGCAGAGGGGTGGGACATAGTGCAGCTGGGATGCAAGGCTGGGTAAAGGGAGGGAGAAGAGAAAGGGGTACGTTGATCACATCAGAGTCTATTTGAAGAAAATTGAGGCTGGACAGGTCATCAGAGTCAGACCTTGAGATCAAGGTTTTAGGATTTTATCCTGAGGGCCGAGGAGGGTGGGGGTGGACAGGAAGCATCCCACAGCCTGAGCCTTTTGCACACTGGCAGGCTTTGGTCTAAGTCGGGATGGTCTTAGGACTCGCCCCTCAAGGGACTATGAGAGCTGGGAGGGGATGAGGTCGAAGAGGGAAAAGAGAGTTAAGGCTGAGGGGACGTTGGAGAGAAGAGGTGCTGTCTACTCACCTCTCTCAGAGGAACCATGCAATATTGCCAATAAATGAGCACTCACCCAGAAGGGAGGTGTTACTAGGAGGAAACCGAGGTTCAGAGAAAGTAGGTGATTTGCCTAAGGTCACAGAGCAAGAAAGTGTCCTGATCCAGGGTCCACATCCTTAACTCCACACTCCACGGCCAGATTTCCTGTGCCTTGCACGGAGCCCTTTGGTGGGGCCTGGGAGCCCTTCCCCACCTTGTCTCCTCCTGACTCGGTCCTCACCCGGAGAGGAAAAGGCCAGGTCCCAGGGGGCAGGGGGAGGGCTCAGCCGAGCAGCTGTCTGAGATGGCCTCTCTCCCAGCTACGGGGACCAGGTTCAGCACTTCAAGGTGCTGCGCGACCCCTCAGGGAAGTACTACCTGTGGGAGGAGAAGTTCAACTCTCTTAATGAGCTGGTCGCCTTCTACCGAACCACTACCATCGCCAAGAAGCGGCAGATCTTCCTGCAGGATGAGGAGCCCCTGCCCAAGGTGGGTGGGGTTGGGGGGTGGCAGGAGAAGGGTCTAGCACAGCTTCTCCAGTTCTGTCCTGGGGGTTGCCGCAGGCAAGAAGAGTTGGGGGGCAGGGGGAGGCAGGAAGGGCGGGTAGAAACTGCCGGGCAAGCAGAGCCTGGCTTATTCTCAGCCAGAAGCTGTGCGCGGCACACAGTAGGTGCTCAGTAGCTGTGTGTTGAGTGAGTGAAGGTATGCCACCTGCTGAGCCTCCTGGGAGCCTGCACCTCACAGGTAGGAAGCTGAGGCTCAGGGAGCAACGGGACTCGTCCCAGGCCGCCTGCCGGGTGGGGTCAGCACTGGCTTCTGCTTGCCAGCAGCTGGCCTGGGGTTGGGAGGTGAGGCAGAGGGTGCCCGTGGGCCAGGTCCTGGCCTGGTGGAGGGGGTCTAGCCACCCCTTGTTCTCACAATAACAGCAATTTGCCAGCCGGCTCTTTCATCAAGGGGCCCTGGGACCTGATCTCAGTCTCATTAGGGTGATGAAACCAGCCAGTGGGGTTATTGGACCTGACATACTGTTTTCCTTGGGACGGGGTGTCAGCAAGGCCTGGGGCTAGAGGTCGGGACCCTGCACAGCCTAGTGAACTTGGGTTCTGTCGGGGAGGGAGAGGGGGCTGCAGGCTGCTGCTCCAGTCCTGCCTGTTCCTAGGCCCCCCAACCCCCACTCCTAGCCAGGTGTGATATTAGGGCCAGTTCATCCCTCCCCTGGGCCTCAGTTTCCCCTGGGGCCAGCAGGATGAGCCCTGGGAGCTGATAGGAGAGTAAACGGTGTTTTTGGAGGACCCCCCTCCCTCGCCTTATGCACCCTCCTCCCATCAGCACACTTAGTGCCTGGCCCACTCAGAGCTCAGTCTCAGGGATGGTTCCCCCGGTGAGTCTACTGCCCCGGCACCTCTGCCCTTGGAAAGTGTGAGGGGGCCACGAGGGAGCTGGAGGCTGCCGGAGGGCTCTCCCACACCCACCGCCTGGCTCTGAGGTCACCTGCCTTGCGAGGCGACTGCAGAGCAGGCCCGGCCCCTGGGACCCAGGCTGCCTCCTCTGTCCTGGGCAGAGAACCGCTAATTACAGCCTGTCCATGATCCTATCACCCTCCCGGATCAGACTCTACAGGCTGGGAGCAGAGTGCCTGGTGGGCAGGCAGGTCCAGGGTGCTGAGTGTGATCATCACGGCGCCGGGCTGACGTGCCCGGAGGGGAGCTCTCATCCAGCAGCCATTCGCAGGGACAACCAAGTCCCACAGAGGTCAGGGACTTACCTGCGGCCACTGGGGCACAGGTGGGACTAGAGCCCAGCCTGAGAGACGAAAGTGTGCAAAGTGACATCCTTTGCCTCAAAGCCTGGCCAAAGGCAACAGCAGCAGACTGCTCATAGCCACACATCACTCTACAGTTTAAAGGCCTGTTCCCGTAGGTCTGGGGCCTGGAGTCAAAAGCTCAGGAGAGAGCCCCCAAGACGCACAGGTATCTAACCAAAGTCCCACGCTGAGGCCCAGGACTTGGTCCCTTGATTGCTGGCCGTGTGGTGGTCCCAGCTGGGCTGCCAGGACAGACCCTGTGGAGATGCAGTGTCTGTGCTGCAGATGTGCAGGGAGTGGGCAGCGGGAGGCCCGTGGTGGGGTGGGGTGGGGGGATAGCTGTCATATGAACCTGGACACAGAGCTGGGTTCAATCCCAACGCTGCCACCTCTTGGGGCTTCCGTGGGGACAGCCCTGCAAGGGGCTCCTGAAGGCCCACTGACCGTCTCCTCCCTCGCAGCCACCCCGGGCCTGCTTTGCCCAGGCCCAGTTTGACTTCTCGGCCCAGGATCCCTCCCAGCTCAGCTTCCGTCGTGGTGACATCATTGAGGTCCTGGAGCGCCTTGACCCCTGTTGGTGGCGGGGCCGGCTCTCCGGGCGGATCGGCTTCTTCCCGAGGAGCTACGTCCAGCCGGTGCACCTGTGACCAGAGTGGGCCCAGGGGCTGAGTCAGTGGACCCGTTGTCCACCAGGCATGTGGAGAGAGGACACTGGCGCCCCCAATCCAGGGCTTTGGACAGGAGCATGGGCGTCTTGACTGTCTGGCTGGCCTTTGGCGCTTCATGCTAACTGGGATGGGCCCAGCGCCCCGGAACCTCTGCCACGTGCAGTGCCCACCAGTCTAGGGGGCTCCAGGGCCTCCACTGGCCTCTGTCACAGGGTGGCCAGCAGGGCCCGCCCACTCCAAACACCAATGCCCTGCCCCAGGAGGGCTGAAGACTCGGGATCCACCCACTGGGGGCTGAAGTCAAGGAATCACAGGCTAGGCCTGCCTGTCCCTCCATTCAAAGCCCCAAGGGCTGGCTACTGGGGAGGGGGCTAGGGCCCTGTGTACCGGTGACCTGGACTTGCTGGACAGACCCTGGTGGAAAGTGACTTCTCAGCTGTCCTTTGAAGACTCTGGGCTCCACAGGCCTCCAACACCCCTGTCCACTGCAGACACTTAGTGAGGAGAGCAGGGTAGAGGCAAGGTCCCAAGGAAGGAGGGTAGGGGTGGGAAGAATGGAGGCAGCTGCTCCTTGCCACTGGCCCCATGGGATGGATGCACTCCAAGGG
This sequence comes from Oreotragus oreotragus, assembly GCA_006410675.1. Classification (NCBI taxonomy): domain Eukaryota; kingdom Metazoa; phylum Chordata; class Mammalia; order Artiodactyla; family Bovidae; genus Oreotragus; species Oreotragus oreotragus. The sequence goes on from SJYX01012345.1 coordinate 50,195, forward strand.
GGCAGCCCTGGACATGGCCCCCTAGAATGCATCTGCCATATTTGTGAGGCCCAGGTTCTGCCCAGATCAGGGCTTCAGAAAGCGGGGGTCACTGTAGACCAGCTGTGGGAGCTGGGGCAGGAGCTGGGCTTTGAGGTCCAGGAGCATCCATGATGCGGGCAGCCTCGGTGGGCCTGGCTTAAGGAGAGGCTGGGTGTCTATGGGGATGGCACTGCCATACAACCCGGGACGCTTGGAGGCCTGAGCTCTGGTGAATTCGCTGCTCACGACCTGGGCCCGTGAACTCAAAATAAATACAGTAAAAGAATATAAGGATGTCCGTGAGGAATCTCATTTTCTTTCCAATTACAACTACTATTTTTAAAGTATCAGACATTCTTTTTTTCCCATTTCCTCCCTAATTTTTCAGGGCTCCTACTTGGCCGGCTTGGCCATTCGCTGGGCACTGGCCTGCCCTGTGGGCATGCTGTCCTCCTCTGGCCCTCGGAGTCCTTGAGAGGGAAAGGGGTGCTCTGGGGGCAGCATCAGGCGAAGTAGGTGTAGAAGAAGATGTTGACGCACATGAGGAGGATGGCGTTGACACCACAGACGCGAGCCCAGAAGGTGTGTCTCTGGGATGCTCGGCCATCACCTGGGGGTGGTGGGAGGAACGGGCAGATGAGGGCCACAGGGTCCCACCCAGTGCCCTTGCCTGCCACCCTGCTACAGGTGGGAGCAAGAAGGGGGCCTAGGGTCACACATACACACACCTGTTTTCACTCCCGAGGGCAGGTCCTGAGCCAGAGTCCACCAGGTCAGGCTCTGGATCTAGAGGGAAGGGCAGGGGTGAGCCCAGACAGGGGTCAGTGATGGAAAGAGGGCAGGGACCAGGGTTAGATGGGGTTACAGGTCAAGACCTAGAAGATTCCTGAGTCAGAGAGGGTCAGAGGCCAGGGATGAGGGCAGGCTCACCTGGACGCCCTGGGGATGTGGTGTCAGCAGGCTCCCGGCTACCACCACAGCCCCGCTGAGCAGGGAGAGGGCCACGGCAAAGTGCAGGTAGTGGACGCCATGGAGGATGGGGGGCCGCGTGTCAGGGTGGCCGCATGGCGGGGCTGGGTGCAAGAACTCCAGCACCAGCCTCGTGGCACCCACTGCCAGCCCTGCCATCAGGCCCCAGAAGGCTCCCTGGAGGAGAAGGCAGGGCCGCTGGGGCCTTGGGAGGAAGGCCAGACCTCTCCCACTCGGCACCCAGGCACCAGGGGAGAGGAGCCCTGAAGCCTCCAGCTCTCCCTACACCCCACCTGCTCATTGGCCCGCCGCCAGAAGATGCCCAGGACGAAGACTGTGGTCACCGGTGGGGCCAGGGAGCTGGTCACCGACTGCATGTAGATGAAGAGCTGCCCGCCGCTGGAGCCCTGCAGGATGGGGATCCAAGCCACACTCACGCCGACGAGCACCACGATGACCAGCCTGCAGCGGCAGGGGGCGGGCCGTCCTCAAGACCCCCACCCGTCCCCACCTGCCCTGGGTCACTGAGGCTGGCTGTCCATCTGTCCCCTGCTGCCAGAGCTCCAACCTCCTCCCCAGCCCCTGTCCTCTCCTCCAGGGATGCGGCTGGCCTTGCCCTCTCCAGACTCTTCCCTGGCTCCCTGCTGCCTGCAGGAACCACCCCTGACTCGGCCTGCGTGCTCCCGGTCATCCCTGCTGTCTCCCCCTGGTCTGTCCATCTTCAAGGCCAGGCCCCGCCTCTCTAGGTCTCCCACTCCTGGTGGCAGCAGCCTCATCCTTCAGTTCCCTGCTGTACCTCCCGGCACATAGTAGGCGCTCAGTACACACTTGTGAATGACCGGTTGCCCTCACATCCAGGCCAGACTGACCCCCTGGTGGTTCCTCAAACCCTGGTGGGCCTTTGAAGGAGTCGGGACCTCTGGTGGCACACCCCCCCCTCTGCTGTGCATGGCTTGAAGCTCCTCCCCCTGCCCCCCTGTGTGGACACCTTCTCTCAGCTCCTGCCTGCCTCTGGCTGGTGTGAGCCACCCCCGCCCCCTCCCTCCCCCAGCAGGGACATGTTTCACTCATTCCTCCATGAAGCACTCATGAGAAGCCTGCCCGAGAGAAGGACAGGGTGTTGGGGTTGGGTCTCGGTGACGAGTGGGCCTGGTTTCTGTGCTGCCTCTGGAGTGGGGTGTTCTGTCATCGTGTGCTCAGGGCTAGGCCAAGGGAGCCCAGAGGAAGCACCAATCCAGGGGGGCTTCCAGGAAGAGGGGGTCTTGCGGCACTGGGGGGCAGAACTGGGGCTAGGTGTCCATATGCTTTTCTCTGCTTAAGGGCCCCTTGCCTGTATTCTGGGTCACCTGGACGTCCCTCACCCCCAAGGTGGGTGATGGGTGGGACCCTCCGGGACCCCAGAAAGGACAGCAAGAGGCCACGTGTGCAGCTGGGCAGGTCCTCCCCTTTCCGGCCTGAGGGAGAGGGTGGAGGAAGGAGGCGCCCCCTTGATTAGGGCTAATTAACCCTCCGCCTGGCAGGCGGCAGGCGCTGCCCTCTTCAAAGGCACGGGCAGGCTGCACCCCACCCTCCTTGCACAGGCCCTGCGTCCAACACCAGACTCAGCATCTCTCACAGGGCTGGGCCTCTGCAGCTGGCCTAAAGTGTGGCCCTGGCCCTCACCGGCCTCTGGGGTTTGCTCTTCTGACTCAGCTCCTACCAGGCTGCCAGAGGGACCCCTAACCCAGAGGCTGTTCCTTCTGCCTGGAATGCCATAATCAGCTCCTCCCCCAGCAAAACCTCCTCATCCTCCAAAGCCCAGCTCGAGGCCCTCCTCCTCCAGGAAGTCTTCCTGCCCCCTGCCGCACACGGCATTCTGCTCTCAGGTGGGCAGGCCCTCTCCACTGTCCCTGGGCTGCAGCTGCGGTCACTTGAGGGGAGCCTCGCAAGGCCAGGTGTCTCTGAGACCTCTCTGGGCCCCAGGGAGGCCTGGCACTAGCGGACTGAATAGCAGGGGTGGGTGCAAGGAGGACCAGGGAGTGAGGCTCGGGACGTCTGTCATGAAGTGATCACACTCCGAGGCCTATGGTGGCTCCTCCAGCCCCCAACCTGAGGTGATGCCAGGCTCCCAGGGGACCCCTGCTGCCCTGCCCTGTGTCCTGTCTCTTCTTGGACTGGGGCTCCAGAGACCCAGAGCCCGCATGGGGCAAACACAGCTTGAGCGGTGCTGTCTTAGGCAGGAAGCAGGCTGGAGGTATTGGGGCCATGCTGGTGCTTCAAGAGGGCAGATGGTAGGGCTGAGCCCTGGGGCCCAGAGAGGGTGGGCAGCCAGGCCCGCATCACACAGCTGTGCGTCTACAGGCAGGCTGGCAGGGCCCAGGGTGGGCTTGCCTGAGTGGATGGGCGTGAAGGTGGGCCAAGGCTGCTGTGTGGGGGGTGGGCCACACGGAGGGGAGACCAGGACTTTGGCCAGGAAACAGCAGGCAGGGGCCGTGGAGCCACCAACGGGGCCCTGAGGCTGTTGTGTCCAGCCAGGGGGGCGAGGCACACCCTGGGCTGTAGGAGAATGCCCAGTCCCAGCATCTGGGAGGCTGGAGCTGGAGGGGCTCAGGGAGTCACCCGGCTGGGAAAGGCGGCCCAGGGGCTGACCCTGGGAGTGGAGGGAGGGGCTCCCTGCCCTGGAGGAGGCCCAGGCCACGCAGGAGCCTGTACCTGCTCGCTGGCGTGTCCCAACACGGGCGGCTGCGCTGCGTCACGGGACAGCTGCCTGGAGCTCAGGGGACCCCACCCTGAGGATGGCTGCCACGCGCTCTCAGCCGGAGGGGCACGGCTAGGCCGAGCGCGGCACCAGAGAGCAGGGTCCCCGGGGCGGGCAAAGTGGGGGTCACGTGGCTAGAGGGAGATAGGTGGGGGCAGGATCCCTGAGAGGGCACCAGGTCCCCTTCACCAGTCACAGAGTCTCAGCCCGGGAGCTCCTGGGGAAGGAGGGCCAGGCCAGACACAGCTACACCCACAGGAACACCAGCGGGACCTACAAGGCCTTTCTGATCTATGGGAGCCACTGGGCTCTAGTTCCTACAGGGGCCTTCCAGGGGAGGGGACTCAGTCCTTGCCCGGGGGTATCAGGTGGGCTGTCAGGAGGAGGGGCACTTGAGCAGATTCTAGAAAGATTAGATGAGTCATGGAGGGATAAGGACGGGACAAGCTCAGAGGGCTCAGAGGATGTGGGCAGAAGCTCGGTGGGGCCAGAGCGACAGCTACAGCCTGGGTGTGGCCACGCCCAAGTACTGGCTCCCGGCATCTCTGCAGCAACTGGGATACAACAGGGGATTAGGGGCTCAGGCCCAGGGAAGACATCTCTGGATATTGGGAAGGGGACTTTCCTAGCAGACTCCCTCAGAGGTCCCGACTGGAGTAAGAGAGCTACCCAGCATGGGCATGGCCAGGGGCCGGATATGGAAGGTGGGGGCAGGATGTTCTGGCCTCTCCTCTCCTCTCCTTCCTGGCATCATTCTATCTCCGACCAGCAAACTCTTACTCATCCCTCAATGCCCACCTCTGGGGGTTCCTCCCGGGCTGAGGGTGTGCTGGGGAAGCCCTCCTCCCTGCCGCTCCCCCATACCGTCCCACCAGCAGCAGCTCCCGCTCGCCCGCACTGGGCCGCAGCCGCCTCCAGATGTCCATGGTGAAGAGGGTGCTGCTGCTGTTGAAGATGGAGGTCAGCGAGGACATGAGCGCAGCCATCATCACAGCGACCATCAGCCCCCGCAGACCTGGGGGAGGGGTACAGGCCACTGTGACCTCCCTGGGTTGTTCCCAGGCCCTGCTGATGAGGCCCCTCCAAGCGCCCGCAGGCAGAGGCCCAGAAGGGTGGGGATGAGGGTGTTGAAGGTGGTGGGAGGAAGACCCTGACTTGGGAGGCTGGGGCTGACAGTGGGCTCCTGCAGCTGCAGGCAACGTGTCTGTTCTCAGCCTCTTCCTTCTACAGAGCTTCCAGCTGACATAGTGCTTCCACACCCAGACTTCATCTGATGGGTGAGGGGTGGAAGCTCAGAGAGGGAAGAGAGTTGCCCAGGGAGGCACAGCAGGCCAGAGACAAAACCCAGGGGTAGTGGGGGAGTGACAAGGGACCCTCAGCCTGGAGCCTATACCCCGTGCTGGGCGCAGGGGCCCAGGGCCTGGGGTTTCTGCTACTTCTTGTGCATGGCTGCCAGGCAGGCTGAGGGCCCCTGTCTTGTTGGCTCCAGGGGAGGGGAGATAAGGCTGCCAAACTGGGGGATAAAAGCCCTTGAAAATGAATGAAGGGCCCGCATCGAGGTGGGCAAAGCCCTGCTGCACAAGGCCTCCTGGGGGTGTAGGCTCGAAAGGGGCTGAGGGTACAGAGGACTCAGTGCTGTGTGACTTTAGGTTGGTTGGCTCCCTCTCTGGGCTTTGGCACAAGTCTGTCTCCAAAGTTTCTTGTGCTTTTTCTTCAAGCGTCTAAGCACCTCCTCCACCTCTGCAGATTCCCTGTCTGTCCTCCACCCCCACAACATCTATACAGCCCTCCCCCTGACCCCAGGAAACGCCACCTCATCCAAGGGCTCAGCCTTGGAGATGCCACTGCTTGCCTGGCCCTGGTTCTGCGTCTGACCTGCTGTGTGACTTCCAGGAATCTCATAGCCCTCACTGCTCACTAGGCTGGCTGAGATGGGGCCCAAAGCAAAGTGAGTTAAATCATGGTTTCCCCCCAAACATTTCTCCAACCTCCTTCTCCTGCTCAGGGAGGTGGATTACCCTGGGTTTTATTCTCCTCCCATTTCTCACGTGGGGAGCTCAAGACCTTGGAGCTGGATCTCTAGGGGTTGCGGTGAGCCCCTTAGAAGAGTAGAGGCAGATGACGCTCCAAGGTGTGAGCCCACAGGGCAGCCAAGCCCTGTGCCAGTCAGTTTCCCTGTGCTGTGTTTAATCCCCCAACCACTCTGAGGGGTGAGTAGGCATCATTATCCCCAATTTGCAAACGAGGACACCAAGCTGTGAGCAGGGAAGCGGCTTGCCCCAAATATCTCTGCCAGCAAGCGGCAGAACCCAGGCTTGGTCTGGGAGGGAGGGAGGGAGAGAGGAGCAGGGCGGGGTCCGAGCTCCCACAGTGGGACGCTGAGAATCCGGAGGTGAAGCCAGCAGAGGACAGCCATCTCCTCCATTTGCTTCAGTGGGACCACACCCCTCACCGTGCTCTGCTTTCACAACTTGTATCACATTGGCCGGGAATGTGGAAATGGCCAAAACACGCCCATGTTCTCTGGTCTGCAGGGTCTCAGGGAGACAGAAGCTGTAGGCTCAAGGCAGGGCTGGGCGCCTCGGGCCCCAGCAGAGTCAACAGCGGACTTGGGGGCCAGAGGGACTGAGCTCTGTGTCTTAGCCATAAGCTACAAGGCCGGGATGGGTCACCTTCATCTGTGTCTCAGTTTCCACATCTGTAAACAAAGCTAAGAACTCTGCCCCATAACATACTGGAGAGGTCGTTTGTGAGTGGGCCTGACACCCAGCAGGCCTGAAAGATGAGAGCGTGGCAGCCTTTCCTGGGGGCAGGGCCAGCACAGGCTAAGAGGATCCCCCAGCCCTGAGTTCAGACTCCAGCTTTGCATCTCGCTTGTCACCTGACCTTGGCCAGGGCACCTTGGGTCCCAGTTTCTGCATCTGTAAAGCTGGGATGATAAGGGACTTCCCTGGCCGTCCAGGGCACCTTTGGGTCCCAGCTTCCCCATCTGTAAAGCCAGGATGATAAGGGACTCCCCTGGAGGTCCAGGGCACCTTGGGTCCCAGCTTCCCCATCTGTAAAGCCAGGATGATAAGGAACTTCCCTGGAGGTCCAGGGCACCTTGGGTCCCAGCTTCCCCATCTGTAAAGCCAGGATGATAAGGAACTTCCCTGGAGTTCTGTGCTTCCACAGCAAGGGGTGCAGGTTCTATCCCTAGTTGGGGAACTAAGATCCTGTGTGCCTTGCAGGGTTGCAAAAAATTAAAAAAACAAAACCAAACAAACAAAGAGGGTATGATGATTAGAGCACCAGGGTTCCTGAGAAGCAGGTGCAGGTCAGTCCTGTGCGACCCCCTGGGCATGGTGCTTGGTGCATGGTGGGTGCCCTACGTGCCTTCTGATTCTTTTCCTCTCTTCCCCCAGGAGCGGAACATCCCACCTGGGTGTCACACAGCATCACGCTGGATCCAGATTGGCCTCCACCACCCCTAGGGCCCCTTGTCAGACCCAGCCAGGGCCTCACCTGTGGGCATCAGCTCCATGACCAGCTTGGGGTAGGCGATGTTGGAGCAGCCAATCTCGGCCCCGCAGGCCCGCAGGCACTCGGCCGGCACCACACAGCCCACGTCATCTGCAGGAGAAGGATCCTCAGTGTCCTCGGCCTGCCCCCCACCCTGGGGTGGGCAAGGAGCCTGGCTGGACCTGCTCTGTTACCACCTGCCATCAGCTGCTGCTCAGCCCTGGGCCTCGGTTTCCTGGCCAGGGTGACAGACAAGGAGGGGGCTGGTCTTGGAGCACCATTCTGTCCCTGGACACCCTCTCTCCCTGCTTTCCTGTCCATTACCACGAGCCTGTCCATATCCACGATGCTGGCTCCCTGTCCCCGCGTGGGGCCGGGGCTCCCCTGCAGGGCTGCCCGCCCAAGCAGCGGTCAGCGGTCAGTCTACCATCTGATACCTCCCTCCCGCTACCTCCTGCCCCCAGCCCTTCTCCCCAGAGGAGCAGGTAAAGGCCCTCCCCTCAGACTGTCTCCAGCAGCTTCCAGAGGACTCTTCAAACAAGAATGGAGCCCCCCCTCCCCCTGCCCCACAAGACTCTCCAGATGCCAGGCTCCTCCAGGCTGGTCTCCTTCTGCACCCTCCTCTCATGGCGTCCCAGCCTCCCCCTGACCCAACCTTCCTCTCCCAGGCCTTCCCAGGGGGTGCTCAGAAGTCACCTCCTCCATCTGGGCCATAAGGATGGAACCCAGGTTTCGCTGCAGACACTCCCCGTGGCGGAGACAGTGCCCACTGCATGCCCTCTGAGTGGACGTCCAGGGCCTCGACCCAGATCCAGACTGAATCCGAAGTCTCTGCCTCCCTCCCAGCACCATCGGCCCTGACCCCTGGGTTTTCAACGGTGGCAGGGGCAGGGAGGGGGGCAGAGGAAGGCAGAGAGTGACCTGCGCTCAGAGAGAACAGGGAACAGGTGTGCAGCCGCTCGGCACAGGGGTCTGTTTGGGGTCAGAATGTTTCCACGTGTGGCATCGACGTTTCTGTCACCGAGCCCTCCTCATGGACCAAGCACTCCTGGGTTAAGATCCCTCCTTAGATGCCCAGCCCACCGAGGAGGGTCTCGGGTCTCCTCCCTTGAACCAGTGGGAGCAGCATCACTCTGCCCCCACGATCCTCAGCCAGTCTCCAGCCCAGCCTCTCCTGAGCACCAGGCTCCTAGGACATCTGCAGGATGCCCCCACTGCCAGTCTGCCAGCCTCCAGCCCATGGGGGCTCCTCCTGTCACCTGGCCCCTCCACTGACTCCCTCCACCTGCTGCTGTCTTCTCACTGGCCCTCTTCCACCCTCTGCAGCCTCGTCCTTTCAAGGTCACGGCTTTGCTCTTGTCACTTCCTTCTCAGGAGCCTCCTCTCCAACCCTGGAGCTCATGGCTTCCTGGAAAAAAATTCCTTTCAACATTCAGACAGTCAACATTCAAGGCCCTGGACAGCTGGGTGCCGGCCACCCTGACCTGCTTGTATTTTCTCACACACACCCAGCACCCCGACGCCTTTGTGCCTGGGCAGACGCGGCTGGGCTGCCTCCTCCCACTGCTCCTGCTCTGTCCCTACCCTTGTTTGCCTCCTGCTTCACGCCTGCTGCAAAGGACTTGCTCTCAGAGGCTTTCCATAACTGTCCCCCAACCCCTCCCAGGCAGAGCAGCTTCCTCCCAAGGCCTCCTAAAGCCCAGGGTTGAATCACAATTATTTGTTTGCATATTTCATCTCCTCCACCAGACTGGGAGCTCCCCAAGGGCGGACACTGGCTTTGAATCACCTCCGCTCCCAGGTGTCACCCAGTCCAGGGCTGGGCCCAGAGAAGATACTCTGTGAACATCTGTGAATGAAGGAGTGAGTAAATAAGTGAATGGTTGGAGGAAGGGAAAAGGCACAGAAGGCCGGAGGAAAGGAAGAAAGGAGCCCATGAAGCCCTGGGGGGAGTTCAGGCACTGTTTGATCCAACTGCCTTGCCCACCACTGCAGATGTGAGAACTCAGGATCAGAAAGGGAATAACTTGCCTAGGACACATAGTCAGACCCAGGATACAGCCCGGGGTCCCCTGGAGGGACTCTGGGTCCAGGTGAGGGCAGGTGACTGGCCCCTCCCAACAGGTTCTGGGCTTGGACTGGCTGGCTCTGGCACCTGGAGGACTCAGCCCTCCCGGAGGGACGGATGAAGAGTCACAGCCACATAATGGCTTGAAAAGCCCGAGTCAGGAAATTCTGCCCAGGTTTATTCAGCCTGTCGCAGCCCATTGAGGGCTCCCAGGATGGGGCCCTGCCTCTGGGCGCCTCAGGGTTTGTGCTGAGCATCAGGAAAGAACCTCCTCTCTTTTGTGACAGCAGCAGAGGTGTCGTCGCCACCTAAACACCGGCCCTCATTTGTGCCAACTCAGGACTGAGCGGCTCCAGGCCGAAGGCAGGTCCAGGGGCCTGGGTGAGAGGCTTTGGCCTTGTCTGGTGCTGGACTCTGCAGGCCTGCCGGGGTGTCCCCACTGGCTCCACCTTGACATCAGCACCCCCACCCAGCAGGGCCACACGCTGGAAGCCTGAGGGCTGCCTCCCTCTCTGCTCTCCATGTCCTCACTCCCTTCGGCCAGTGCCAAGTCCAGTCACTGGGCTTGGGGACCAGGGGGGCTGTACCACCTAGCCCCTGTAACTCACGCTCTGTGGGAGCATCTAAGACCATCAGTCTGCCCACACTCCTTCCTGTTCACAGCCTCCTGTGGCCCCCATCGCCCGCAGGAACGACCATGGGGCTCTAGCTGGGCACTACAGCCTCTTGCGCACGTGGCCACCCTAACTACCACCAAAATCTCACCCACAACTCCAGGCCTCTGTGTCTGCGGTTCCCTCTCCCTGAAATCCAGGGGGCTCCTCCTGACTCCTCTCAGCTCTAAGGCATCACCCTCCAAGGGTGCCTTCCTGCCTCTCCAGAGACGATACCACAGGAGCCCCTTGGGGAGCCTGGGCCCCAGGCATGCACAGCATAAGCCCACACATGGCAGGTTGTGGCTGTGTTTGTTGACTGACTGAATGACTCTCTTCTAAGCTGGTCACTTGACATACCACCCCATGGAGTAAACAGGGTGCTCCCCACTCCCAGACCAGCCTGGCTCATCCCTGGGAGCCAGTCTAGACATTGATGTTGCAGGAGGAAGCAGGAGAAAAGAAAAGCACACAGACCTGCATTTGGGTCCAGTTCTCCCAAACCCATACTGTGTGCATGCTCAGTCGAGTCCATCGTGTCCACCTTTTTGTGATCCCATGGACTGTAGCCCACCAGACTTTTCTCTCCATGCGATTATCTAGGCCAGAATACTGAAGTGGTTTGCCACGCCCTCCTCCAAGGAATCTTCCTAACCCAGGGATCAAACCCATGCCTCTCACATCTCTTGCATTGGCAGGCAGGTTCTTTACCACTGAACCACCTGAGAAGCCTCCCGTACTGTGTGGTCCTGGGAAACTGTTCTCGGGCGGTTTTCTCCTTGGTAAAGCCCTTCTGGGGACATCTACAGCCAATGACTCAACCTAAACTTCACACTTCACACAAATATTAACTCAAAATAGACCACAGATTTAAGTGCAAACTATCAAACTTCAGTGAAAAAAAATAGGAGAATATCATCAGAACTTAGGGCAAAGTGAAGAGTTTTTAGACTTAACCTCAAAAGCATAATCTATAAAATGAAAAACTGACAAAATAGAGTTCATCAAAACTAAAGCTCTGGGGATTTCCCTAGAGGGTCAATGATTAAAACTCTGAGCCCTCACTGCTGAGGGCCTGGGTTCAATCCCTGGTGGGGTAACTAAATTCCACAAACTGCACAGTGTGACCAAAAAAACCCAAAACAAACAAACAAAACAGAAAAAGAAGAAAAACAAGCAAACAAATAAAACTAAAGCTTTTGCTTTGTATAAAACATCATCAGTGAAAAGGATGAAAAGAAAAGCTGCAGAAACAAATTCAATACAGTCACAGGAAACAATATCCATACTCAGAATCAGTTGTTTCTGTATACTAAGAGTGAATTGTCAGGAAGAGAAATTCAAAAAACAATCTTATCCTTTTTTAATGCTATTTACAACATATAAAAAATTGCTATTCATTTATGTATTGTAAATATGCTGTTTACAATACATAAAAAATTTACAATAGCATAAAAAAATAAGATACCTAGGAATAAATTTCAGAGAAGGCAATGGCAACCCACTCCAGTACTCTTGCCTGGAGAATCCCAGGGACAGAGGAGCCTAGTGGGCTGCCGTCTATGGGGTCGCACAGAGTCGGACACAACTGAAGCGACTTAGCAGCAGCAGTAGCAGGAATAAATTTAACCAAGGAGATGAAAGATCTGTACACTGAAAACTATAAGACACCGAAAGAAACTGAAGAAGACACACCAAAAAATGAAAAGATATTCCATGCTCACAGATGAGAAGAATTAATAGTGTTAAACTATCCATACTACCTATAGTGATCCATAGATTCAATTCAATCCCTATCAAAATTCCAATGATTTTTTTTCCACAGAGATGTTAAAAACCATCCTAAAATATTTGGATGGAACCAATAAAAGATCCTGAGTAGCCAATGGAATTTTTAAAAAAGAAAAACAAAGCTGGAGGCATCACAGGCCCTGATTTCAAACCAAATCATAAAGCTGTAGTAATCAAAACAGTGTGGTACTGGCACCAAACAGACACATAGCTCCATGGAACAGAAGAGAGAGCCCAGAAGCAAAGTGAAAGTGAAGCTGCTAGTCGCTCAGCCATGTCCAACTCTGTGACCCCATGGACTGCAGCCCACCAGGCTCCTCTGTCCATGGAATCCTCTAAGCAAGAATACTGGAGTAGGTAGTCATTCCCTTCTCCAGGGAATTTTCTTGACTCGGGGATCAAACCCAGGTCTCCAGACTTGCAGGCAGATCTTCTCACATACATGGTCAACTGATTTACGACAAAGGAGTGAAGGATATACAATGGGGAAAGGATAGTTTTTGCAATAAATAGTGTTGGGAAAACTGGACAGTGACATCCAAAAGAAGGAAACTGGACTCCTGTCTCACACCACATGCAGAAATCAATTTAAGGTGGCTTAAAGATTTGAATGAAGACCAGGTACCACAAAACTCCCAGAAGAAAACATAGGTGGTAGCTCCTTGACATCAGTCTTGGTCGTGACTTTTTGGATTTGACACCAAAAGCAAAGGCAAAAAAAAGTGAAAAGCAAAAACAAACAAGTAAAACAACTAGGACTACATGAAACTGAAAAACTTTTGCACATCAAAGGACACAATCAACAAAATGAAAAGGTATCTTGAAGAATGGGAGAAAATATTTGCAAATTGTGTATTCGATAAGGAGCTAATATCCAAAATATGTAAAGAATTCATGCAACTCAGTATCTAAGACTAAAACTCACAAACAAACCCCCCAAATCTGCTTTAAAGATGGGCAGAGGAATTAAACAAACATTTTTCCAAAGGAAAAAAATGGCCAACAGGTATGCGTAAAGTACCTGTACAACATCACTAATCATCAGGGGAATGCAAATCAAAACCACAATAAGCTATCACCTCACACCTGCAAGAACAGCTATTATAAAAACATGAGAGATAACAAGAGCTGGCCAGGATGTGAAGAAAAGGAAACATTTGTACACTGTTGGTGGGAATGTAAATTGGTGCAGCCACTATGGAAACAGCACGGACGTTCCTTAAAAAATTATAAACAGAACTACCATATGACTCAGCAGTCCCACAACTAGGTACATATTTTAAGGAAATGAAATTACCACCTTGAAGAGACATTTGCACTCCTGCTCATTGCAGCATTGTTCACAATAGCTAAGATATGTGAGAGTTGGACTATAAAGAAAGCTGAGCGCCGAAGAATTGATGCTTTTGAACTGTGGTGTTGGAGAAGACTCTTGAGAGTCCCTTGGACTGCAAGGAGATCCAACCAGTCCATCCTAAAGGAGATCAGTCCTGAGTGTTCATTGGAAGGACTGATGTTGAAGCTGAAACTCCAATACTTTGGCCACATGATGCGAAGAGCTGACTCATTGGAAAAGACCCTGATGCTGGGAAAGATTGAGGGCAGGAGGAGAAGGGGACGGCAGAGGATAAGATGGTTGGATGGCATCCCCGACTCAATGGAAATGGGTTTGGGTGGACTCCGGGAGATGGTGATGGACAGGGTGGCCTGGTGTGCTGCTGTTCATGGGGTCACAAAGAGTCAGATACAACTGGGACTGAACTGAACAATACTTTCGATGACTGGATAAAGAAGATGTGATGCTCATATAGATATATATGAAAATATCATTCAGTGACTTCCCTGGTGGTCCAGTGGCTAAGACTCCACATTTCCAATGTGGAAATGTGGGGTGTAGGGGTTCCATCCCTGGTCAGGGAACTAGATCCCATGTGTTGCAGCCAAGGCCCAGTGCAATCAAATAAATAAAATAAATATTGGAAAAGAAAATATTACTCAGTCATGAGAAGGAACGACATCCTGCCATTTGTAACAATGTGGATGGATCTCAAGGGTTTTACGCTGAGTGAAATAAGCCAAAGAAAGATAAATACCATCTGATATCCCTTATTTGTGGAGGCTAAGAATGCCAAACCCAATAGAAATAAAGACTAGAATACCATGGAGTACCAGTCAGCAACAGAAAGGAATGAGCTACCGATATATGTTGACCCGAACGAATCACCAGAGAATAGATCAGTGGTGGCCAGAGTCAGGGTGGAGAAATTTGACTGCAGGGGGACAGTTCTCTATCTAGATTGTGACAGTGGTTACACAAACTTACGCGTGTGATGAGCTTGTACACACATGCACATAAACAAGCACACGTCAGCTGGTGAGATCTGAACCAGCTTTCTGGCTGTGGTTATCGCACTGCGGTTATGCAAGATGGCACCACTGGGGGAGACTGGGTGAAGAGTGTCTGCAAGCTCTCCGTTGGCTTTCCAACAGCTTCCTGTGATTCTAAAATTATGGACAGGTAACTGGAGGGCTGGAGGCCCTTCAGCCCTGAGAGCCAGGACTCCCTTCAAGAGCCCAGGGCCTCCGACCAGGGGAAGAACAAAAGGAGATGCGGAGGCCCAGAGACAGTCTTGTCTGGGTCCCCAGCTGCAGAGGCCATTAGCCGGGGGAGGGGGGGGGCGCCTCCCTCCCAGTCTGACTGTGTGGGGTGGGGGTGGGAAGGCAGGTGTGTGTGCACCTATCTGGGAGGTGCTGGGGGCACCTGAAGGGGCACCGTGTTCAGACACAGTGTGAAGCCCCCGGGCCAGGGCAGAGGGCAGGACCCAGTGATGGGACCACAGAGACACTGGGCCAGGAGGCAGCACCACTGCTGAGGGGCCCAGGGGAGACGGCCTGACAGGCAGATGGGGTGGGGGCGGGTGGAGAGGGCCCTGAGGCAGGTTTTCTAGGGCCCAGGCCTAGAGGTGTCAAAAGCCGACCCTCTGCAGCACAGAGCAGTGTCAGGGCCCCAAGCCCAACGGAGCACAAGGAGCCGGTGCATGGCTAGGAGGGGGTGGGAAGGCTGGGCCAGATGCCTGGCTGACTGGCTGTGGCACGCGAAGGTGTGGGGGTTATGGTTGGCGAGGTTTAATGGGCTTTGCTGTCCCCACCCTCGCAGCCTGCTTTCAGATGTGGTCCCCACACACCCCCGTCACCAGGGTCCCAAGCCCCAGAGACGCAGGGCAGAGAGCTGGGCCTGACCCCAGCCCACAGCTGCCCTCTCGGGCCCTCCTCGCCCCAGGGCCTTGGCACGGCTCATCATGCAGGACCAGTCTGTGGGGGTGGGGGTGGGGGTGTTGTTCTCAGCAGGGAGCCAGGGCTGGGACCTAGAACTGGGTGCCTGCCCTGTCCACACTAGGCTGTGAGAGGGCCCCCGAGGCTTGGTCAGAGCGGCCCCGCCCCTGCCTCAGAGCCTCTCAGCCCAGCACCCCAGCTCTACTTCCACAGCGGGTGAGCATCTGTGCATGCTTTCTGTCCCGCCTGGGAAACTGGACACGGTTGGGTTGGACCAGGATTACCAGCAGTGTGGGGGCGTGTCAAGGCTATAGCCTTGCTGTGTGTCCTCAGGAGAACACTGTCCCTCTCTGGGCTGCAATGGCCCAGAAGCGCTTGGATTTTGGTCCCTGAGCGGTTCAGAATTCGGCCATCTGGGGCTGGTGGCGGCGGAAAAGACACTCACACAACCGCCAGACGTCGGTCTGTCGGGGGTGGGGTGAGTGTTTCCGGCCCCGCCCCCGGCCACACGTGACCGCAGGTGGTGGCAGCGGGGTGGGCGGGGCCGCACTTAGTCACCGCCGCCAGCACCCGCGCCGCCCGCGCCGCCCGCACGCCCGGTAAGCGAACCCCGGCCCGTGCTCCCGACCCCCGACCCTCGGCCCCCGGGAGACCCGCCCGCTCACGCGCCTCCCCGAACCTCCTCCGGGTTGCCGATCGCGGCGCTGGGAGCTTTGGGGGCCCCTTCCCACCCCGGAAACCCTGGGGATGCGGGGCGCCGCCGAGCAGGGCCAGAGGTCGTCGGAGAGCAGACTTCGGACCCTCCTTCTTGGGAACTTCTGGGGAGTCCCTTGCCGCCCCTAGTACCCCCCAGAAGTCGCCAGGAGCTCTGGCAACTCCAAAACTCCCCGGGGAGGCGGGCTCTCGCCCCCGCCCCTAGCAGGTACCGGCACCCGGGCGGGAGGCGTGCGCCCCCGCCCCCCGCCGGCCCCTCCTCCGCTCGGCCGCCCCTCCCCGGCCCCGCCTGCACTCTGACCCGACCCTGCCGGCCGCCCCTCCCGCAGGTCCCGGGGCAGAGGAGCGGCGGCGGCCGAAGGCCCCAGAGCGCTCAGCTCCCAGCCGGAGACGGCCCGGAGCTGCGGAGCGCGTGGCCGCCATGGCCTTCTCGCAGGTGCAGTGCCTGGACGACAGCCACGTCAACTGGCGCTCCAGCGAAGCCAAGCCCGAGTTCTTCTACAGCGAGGAGCAACGGCTGGCGCTGGAGGCGCTGGCGGCCAGCGGCCGCGACGCCTTCTACGAGGTGCTGAAGCGCGAGAACATCCGCGACTTCCTCTCGGAGCTGGAGCTGCGGCGCATCCTGGAGACCATTGAGGTGTACGACCCCGGCTCCGAGGACCCTCGCGCTGGCGCGCAGCCCCGCGGGCCGGAGGATGGTGAGGCGGCCAGCGCGGCCGAGGGCACCCCCACCGAGGCCGAACCGCTGCCCTCGCTGGAGTACTGGCCCCAGAAGTCGGACCGCTCCATCCCACAGCTGGACCTGGGCTGGCCCGACACCATCGCCTACCGCGGCGTGACCCGGGCCAGCGTCTACATGCAGCCCCCCATCGACGGGCAGGCCCACATTAAGGAGGTGGTGCGCAAGATGATCAGCCAGGCCCAGAAGGTGAGTCGGCCGGCCCGAGTCCCCAAGAGACGCAGCCGGGCAGGCCTGACCTGTCCCGATGTCTCAGGCGCCCACACGCACGCACTCAGCCCAGCCTGGGCTTTCTGCTGCCTGTTGGGCTGCCTCCCTCCTGCCTTCGCCCGGATCCTCGGTTTCTCTGCAGAGCGATAGGGCACCTGGATCCCCTGGCCGCTGACAGCAGGCTACTCCGGCTCAAAGGATCTTTGTGCATCGTTGGGGGGTGTTTCTGACTTCCTCAGACTTGGCGAGGAGGTTCCCCAGAAGAAGGTGCTTGGGTGGGGCAGGAAGGATCACAGGGCTTCCCTCACTGTCCCCAGGGATGGCTCTGAGAAGCAGGAGGTTCCTGCGCACACGTGCTCCGAGTACTCTGGTGTTGCTTTTGCGGATGGTGGAGACAGTCTGGGGCCTGGGGTCGGCATGGAGACTGGGAAGTAGCCTGAGTCTGGCCGAGGCTGGCCTGGAGATCCAAGTTCAACTGTGCCTTTTCCCTTGCTGTGCTGGGTGACAGAGCAAGTGGCTCTCCCTCTCTGAGCCTCTTCGCGAGCTTTGCAGGGTTAGCACCTTCCCAGAGCGGGAGGTGGGGACTGGTGATGGTGTGTTCTTGGGGGTGGAGGCAGAGCAGATCCCAGTGAGGGTTGTCAACCTGGATCGAAGGACCTCCCGCGGAGCGACCCCTGCCGAGCTGTGCTTTGTCCCGCTGTGGATATCCATTCAGCTGACACATTGACATATTTTCTGAGAAGGAGTCTCTCCACTGGCAGCCAGCCAAGCCCTTGCTGGATAGCCGTGACCATAAGCAGCGCCTTCTCTTGCTTCCGTGGGTTTCAAGGCACATTCTGAGATGACTGATAAAGCCTGCCTCGCGAGCAGGGTTGAGGATTCAAAAGCCAGCTCTGGACTCAGTAGAGAGGAGTGAGTGGTCAGCAGTGTTTGTTCTGGCCTTGGCCCGGCAGGGCAAGGTATTTCTAGCTGAGTCGAACCCCTTCACTATTCTGGGCCTGCTCAAAACCCAGACAGTGGCCTTGGGGATCATCCTGGCTGACAGGGCCCAGGGGAGCTCTTGGGCAAAGAGGCCAGAAGTGGGTCAGGCACTGACAAGATGGCCATGGCTTAAGTTTCCGGAAAGGTGAAGTCCCTGTTTCCCAAGGGGGCTGGCGGGGTCAGATAGCCTGCCTTGGGAAGCCTGACTCTCGGCCTGATCCCAGGCAGCTTTAGGGCTTTGGGTTTCTGCCCTGTGAAATGGAGGTGGCGGGGATGAAAGCCGTGAGGATGGAGTCGGGTGTCGGAGTAAGGAAGAGGTGGGGTGGAGGAACCATCAGTTTTCAGACTGAATAACCTGCTGTGGTGGAGGGGGGTGCTGCTGGCGTGGGTGCCAGGCTTGAGGTCATGGAACCCAGTCCCCTAGGAGTGCCTGTTGGATCCCATTACCCAGCCTCCACCCCCTTTTTAAAAATGGAGAAATTGAGACCCTGGTAGAGGGGGCTTGACCTGCCGTGCTGGGGCGCCTCTCCTCCCCACCAGAAGTAGGAAAGAGGTGGATCCCAGATCCCAGACTGCTCGGGAACAGCTGGAAAGTCTTATCACCCCAAGATGGAAAGACAGATGGCCACATCCAGACAGGGGAGCCTGGGGCCAGGCTGAGCACCAGGACCTCGTCCCTCCTCTCTCGTCTCTGTGTCCGGGGCTGAGACCCAGCCATCCCATGCAGCCCCATGCCCCTTGTACCTTTGTCTGCTCCCCACAAAGCCCTCCAAGCCTATCAGCATTACCTGTGTAAAGGGACAGAGCCAGGAGAAAGTCCTGCCCAGCCTGCACCCTGGTCTGTGTGGTCCCAGTTGGTGCTGTTCTGCAGCCCCCAACAGGTGGGCATTGGTCCTGCTTTCATCCATCCCAGGGTGGGGGCTCACTGACCATGCTCATACGGCATGGCAGTGAGCCCCGGGCTCAACAGGAGGGACCTCAGAGGCCAAGGGCCTCCTCTTTTGGCCAGGGACACCGAGACATAGAGGACGGGGGGTTTGTTCACACCTGATGGGGAGCCTTGCTCCTGCTTTCCAGCCCATGTCTTCCCTGCCACGTCCACCCCAGGACCCACGGCCAACATAGTGTGTGGAGGGTGGAGGGGGCAGCCCTGATAACCAGAGCTGCTGTTTACTGGGTACCAGGCACTTTATAGTCTCGTGTGGTCGTGTCCGACTCTTTGCGACCCCATGGACTGTAGCCTACCAGGCTCCTCTGTCCATGGGATTTTCCAGGCAATAGTACTGGAGTGGATTGCCATTTCCTTCTCCAAGTGTTATCTGCTCCATTTTCCAGATGTAGTCACTGAGGCCCAGCAGGTTAGTCCCTGCCAAGATCACCTGGCTAGCTCTTGGGTGGAGAGGTGGGGAAGGGACCAGACTGGTGGTGTTCTCAGACTCTTGGCAGGTCTCCTGCCTGTCCTGCCCAGGCCTTGGAAGGACACAGTGAGGGGCAGAGCAGGGAGGGGCCGCTCATCCAAGCTGCCTGGGACCCTCCCGTTTCCCTGCTCTGCCGTCTCCTGGCTCGCAGGGCGGGGCCATGACGCCGGCGGGTGCTGATGGGTGCTGACAGGGCGCTTTGCCTGGGCCGCCCGCTTGGCCGCCAGGAGCCTGACCCGCCTTCTCTCTCCCCATGAATCACCTCTCTTTCCCTTACCCCCAAATCCTCCTCTTGCCCCCAGCACCAGTGCAGGGAGAACGCCCCCTCTCCCCACCTGGGATGGAGACCCTGTGGTCCAGCTGCCTGGCCAAAACGCTGGCCCCCTGCCCACCTGGGCCCCTGGGCTGGGGCTGGTGGCGCTGAGTCAGGACAGCCCAGCCCACCGCCTCCTCAGCCCAGACTGTCGTCAGCACAGCGGGCCGACCCCGGGGCAGGGAAGTGACACAGCACACACTCAGCCCGTCTCGCCGGGAGTGGCCGTGTTCCCATCAGGGCCAACACTGAGTTCTCCCCTTTTCCCAGGAGATGAGCGTGGAACTAATGGGCCACAGCACAGGAGCCGCAAGTACTTGGTCAGGTCCCGGCTCTTCCTCCACCACCTGTGACCCGGCACAAGCCCCGGTCAAGCCATCTGTGAAATGGGCAAGGCACTGGGGCCTTTTAAGGATTTCTCCCGCTCTGACCTTCCTCTGGTACAAAGACTAGTGGGTCCAGGGTCTGACTCCACTGGCAGGTGGCCCTGAGCAGGCCCCAGAGATGGAGGGTCATCTGCCTGCCCTTCTCCCAGCCCCTGGGAGCCAGGGATTTATCTGGGGAAAAACCTGCCATGGGGTTCTAACTGCATACCAGAGGCCGGGCCTGTAGCATCACGCCTGTAGCATCACGCCTGGGCGGCTGCAGCCTCTGCACAAGGGGTGAGGCCGGGCTGGGTTGGGCTGGAGCTGTGGAGGGCCCGCCTTGGCCGGCCAAAAGGGAGATGCTCTAGCAGGTTGTTCATTCAGGGATGCCCCCCACAGGACTTCTTCATCAGGGGCCCAAGGGCAGGGCTGGATCACGTGTGGGTGAGGAATCGGGGGCAAGCACAAAGGAGAGTAAGGGGTGAAGCCTAGACCCGAAACCAGACCTCGTGCCTGCCAGGCCGGGGTCAGACCCAGAAATGTTAAGTTTCTTGCCTGGGGCCACACAGCAAGAAGGGACTGGAACCAGGTTCCATGGTGCCCGAGTGACCCCACGTGTTTTCTGTCTGGCCCCTGCCTTCCCACACTGCCATCCTAGCTCACAGCTTGGCTCCAGGAGAATAAAAGAGCTTAATGAGGCATTTATTAAATGCCAGCTGTACCCCAGGTGCTGAGCGGGCACTTTGCCTGCCTGGATCCTCCCAGCTCCACAGCATAGGTGTGGTCCCCTCTGTGCAGGCCAGGGGCTCGCAGAGGGCAAATGACCTGTCACCCAGCCAACACTGGAGGAGACTTCCTAGGACCTAGCTCTGGGGGCTCTAAGCCCCCTTTCCCTGGAGGAGCAGTGTCTCGGCTGTTCTGAGTCCTGCCCCTCATGAGAGCCGTGGAGCCTCACTGCAGGCCCTCAGCTTGACTCAAGGCAGTAAAAGTATTTTCACGAGGCTCCTAGACTCTCGGTTCCTGCAGGAGCAGAAGTCTGACTGCCCCAAGGCCTGGTGAGCACAAAGTGATGGGGAGCTAAGGCCCCTGAGGACCAGGAAGGGACTCTCGCTGTCCCCAAACAAGGCGGTACCCTCACAGCCCTGACACCGTGAGAGGCCTTGGGTTAGCCCAGTTAGCTGCTTCCAGGGGCAGCACCAGCCAGCCTCACACAGTGGGTCTGGGGAGCATTTCCCAGCCCAGAGCCCCAGGTGGGGAATCATCTGATAATATAATCCCAGGTGCTGGCTCCTGTCTTCTCCAAAGGTTCCTACCCAGCAGCATTTGTGTCTTAATTGAGGTTGAGGAGAGTGAGGAGCAACTCTGCCAGGAAGGAGGGCTGGCACCACTGGGCTGGGTGCACGCCAGGCTCCAGAGCGCCTGGGCAGGTTGCCCCACACTAGCCGATCCTGCCCTTCCTCCACGACCCTGGGAGCCAGGGGCTGTCATCACTCCCAGGTCACAGGTGATGCCAGCCGAGGTCCAGAGGGGCCAGGGCCTACTGAAGCTCCACCAGGGTCTTTGTTTTTCTAGTTGTGGCGTGTGAACTCTTAGTTGGGGCATGTGGCATGTGGGGATCCAGTTACTCTACCAGGGATTGAGCTCAGGCACCCTGCACTGGAAGGGCCGAATCTTAGCCACTGAACCACCAGGGAAGTCCACCACACCAGGGCTTTGAGTGGCAGGCTTGCACTGAGCTTCTGGTCTTGGGGGTCCAGCAGGCNTTACTCTACCAGGGATTGAGCTCAGGCACCCTGCACTGGAAGGGCCGAATCTTAGCCACTGAACCACCAGGGAAGTCCACCACACCAGGGCTTTGAGTGGCAGGCTTGCACTGAGCTTCTGGTCTTGGGGGTCCAGCAGGCTCGCCCTGCAGCCAAGGGTCCTTCCCCTGGACCCTCAGAGGTGGGCCGGGCCAGGCCTCTCAGAGGTCCCCCTTGCTGAATGACCTTGGGCCTTAGGTTCTTTGTAAGATGGGGATTGGGCACTGGTCTTAATAAGGCAGGCATATCCATGAGAATGCAGTGCGGGGCTGAACTGCCCCTTACTGGGGCCACACCTCCTTCATCCCAGTAGGCCTGGCTGGCGGGCCGCACCGGCCTCCTTTGTGAGGTCCGAGTGATCCCCCAGATTAAACGCCGCGTGAGGCAATGGGAAGACAGTCTTGGGTATCAGGGGACCGTGCTTGAGCCCAGCTCTGCTATCGGGCCATGCTGCCCGAGGTAACTGCTCCACCTCTCTGATCCTCCGTCCCTTCCTGCTCAGCGCCATCTGATGCCAGCACCTGCCCCAAAGGGGCTGTAAGATTTGCGTGGGAAAAGCACGGTGTCTGGCACGGATTCAGTAAATGCCAGGTCTCTTCCCTCAGCCCTGTCATCCTGATGGCCTCTCCCTGAGGGTGCTCTGGCTTGAGAAGTGGTGAGCCCCCCAGCCCCTATCCTGGAGGAGTTCAAGCAGGGTCGATGGAACACAGCAGAGAGGTCACGGGCCTCCAGTGGCTCAGGAGCCTTGGCCTGCGGGGCTGGCTCTGTGACCACGGGCAAGTCCTTTCCAGGCCCCCTAAGCTGGGGGTTAGGACACTCCATGACCCCACCGTGTCTGTTGCTTGTAGATCCTGGAGAAGCTGAGCTCTTACATGTTTCAGATGGATGAACTTGAGATTTTCCAGTCTGAGAACTCTTGGCTTGTGCAGGCCTTGGTCTGGATCCCGCACCTGGAAGCTGGAGGCCCCTGGGGGCGGCAGGAAGAGGGAGGGGCTTGTCCTCTTGTCTCGTCCACCAGGCACAGCCCTGGTCACCTGACCCCACGCTCTGTGGCCTCTGGTCTCTGCAGCATTCCTGAGCTGTGGCCGATGTCTATCAGACTCAGGGCAGGGCCCACGCCACTGGGCTGGGTGGGACCTGCATGCGCTTCCTGACCCCGGCCCACTGCAGCCATTTGGCGCTTGGGTGGCCTGAATCTCCTTTAATTGGCCTTAATGAGGCTTCTGTCTTAATGGTGCAGAAGGAAGGTGCCAGAGCTGATGACTGTCAGAGGGGAGGGACCGAAGGTCTTCCAGTCCACTCCCCCTGACTGAGGAGGGAAGCTCTGTGCCATAGCCTCCCCTCCCCGACCCCCCAGCCCCTCCACACATCGTAAAGTGTAGCAGAGCTGGCCGGCCCAGGCAGTGACTCTCTGGGCAGTGCAGATTGCCGGGGCTTTGTTCTAGAACCCAGGGTGGGCTCTGGGAGGTGGTGGGTGGAGTCACAGCTAGAATGGAAGCAGGATCCCTTCTGGGAGAGGAGCCAGGAGCAGGAGGCCTCTGTCACCAGCCAACTGTGTAACCCTGGGACGGTGACAGCACCCCCCACCCTGCCCCCTACCAGGAAGAGACAGTACAAGCATCAGCAAGCTGGCCCTGGCTTGAGCTGGCATTGTCACCCTGTATACAGACTTCCTCCCTGTTTGCCTGGGAGGCTGGGGCTCCCAGGAGGCCTCCTCCCCAGGCCTTGCAGGTCCTTTCAGCATCAGGGTGGGGAGGGGAGAGGCACCATGTCGCATCGTGGGAAACTGAGGCACAGTGGGCGGGTCTCCCCAGCCCTGCTGGTGGGGGCGGGGCTGGGGGCAGGTGCTCCACACCCTAGTGAGCGAGGAGGCAGCCTCGGCTTCCCCACCCCAGCCAGGCCTCAGCCCCTCCATCCGTGCAGGGCTGGTGACAGCCGGAGTGCAGGTTGACCAGAGTAAATTCAGCACTTGTGTCCCTGAAAAAGTCCTTATTTCATCTTTGGTTTGAGAGCTGTTTTCACTGGGTAGGGAATTCCAGATTAATGGTTTCTCCATTCAGTTGCTTCCGTGTCCTCTGGTTTGCGTTGATTCTGAGATGTCTGCTTTGTTCCTCACTGCCTGATGGTCTTTTCCCTTCTGGCTGCTTTTAAGGTTTTCTCTTTGTCACTGATTTTAAGTGATGTGATTATGATGTGTCGTGGTGTGTTTTCTTCATGTGTCCTCTGCTTGGAATTCATTGAACTTCCTGGACTTGGGGATAAATGAAAAGTCTAGTGGAAGTGTGAGTGGATCAGTGGTATCTGGCTCTTTGCGACCCCATGGACTGTAGCCCACCAGGCTCCTCTGTCCATGGAATTCTCCAGGCAAGCATAGCTAGAGTAGGTAGCCATTCCTTTCTCCGGGGGAATCTTCCTGACCCAGGGATCAAACCCAGGTCCCTACATTGCAGGTAGATTCTTTACCGTCTGAGCCACCAGGGAAGCCCAGTGGTTTCCATCAAATGTGGAAATGTTAGGGCCTTTTATTTCAAATGTTTCTCTATCCTCCCTCCCCCATCCTCTGTCTCAGCACCTGCTGAAACTCCAGTTACACGTACTCTAGACCTTTGGAGTTGATCCAAGTTCACGGACACTCTGGCCTTGGTTGTTCTGTCTTGTTGTTTTTTTTCTTTTCTTTTCAGTGTGTGTCATTTTTGGATAATTTCTACTGATAGGTGTTCAGGCTCACTAATCTTTTCTTCTGTAGTATCTAATTTTCTATTAGTCCCATCCACTGTATTTTTCATCTTAAATGCTGAAAGTCACCTCTTGAGTTTCAATTTGGTATTTGTTTAAAAAAATCTTCTATGTCTCTAAGTAACTTTTTGAGCGTATAGGATGAAGTTATAACTGTTCACCCTTCTTTATCTGCCAGTTCTGACATTTGTATTCATTTTGGGTTCACTTTGATAGATTTTTTTTTTTTTCCTCTTGAGGCTCATTGTTTTCCTGTTTCTTTGAATGCCTGGTAATTTTTGATTGGATACTAGACTTGAAAATTTTATGTTGTGAGAGTTGTTTTTTTTTTTTTCCTTTAAACATTTTGGAGCTTCATTTTGGGATATAGTTCTTGGAAACAATGTAACACTTTGAGGCTTGCTATTAAGCTTTATTAGGTAGGACCAAAGCAGATTTAGTCTACTATAGGAGTTGGCTAACAATGGACCAAATCTGGCTTACAGCCTGATTTTGTAAATAATGAAATGGAGATGTATACATTTGTTTATGAGTTGTCTGTGTCTATTTTTGGAGTTGAAGGGGGTGTCAGAAACACATGTCTTGCAAAGCCTGAGACATTTGCTGCTGCTGCTGCTGCTAAGTCGCTTCAGTCGTGTCCGACTCTGTGCGACCCCATAGACGGCAGCCCACCAGGCTCCACCGTTCCTGGGATTCTCCAGGTAAGAACATTGGACTGGGCTGCCATTTCCTTCTCCAGTGCATGAAGTTGAAAAGAGAACTACCTGGTCTTTGTAGAAAAACCTCATGGCCTCGGGTCCAGGGCGTGTTTGCCCATAATGTAGGTGGTATCCTTCTGGGGACCCTCTCGCAGGTCCTTAGAGCCTGTACTCTGTTGGGGAACGTAAATGACTCCTGGTCCTGTGTGATCATCAGCCGTTGTTCCAGCCGCTTCTTTCCAGCAGTTCTGTTCCAGTCTTGGTGGTTTCCTCCCATGTGTGTGCATCTCAGTCTCCAGTTGAATCCTCAAGAGGCAACTCTGAGGCATTTGCTCTGTGCAGCCCTCTCCTCTCCTCTGTCCTGAAAATCCTGGTTTCCAGGCTCTGAGCAAACTTCATCTCCTCAACTCCGGGAGCCCCCTGGACTCTGCTGTGGCCTGGAGGTGGCTGGGGCAGTCCTGCAGCTGACCTCATTTGTCTCCCTTCTGCCCAGGGTTCCTGCACTTACTGTGCTGCCCATTGGCCACGGCTTCACGGATTTTTCTGCCTGGTGTTTATTGCTAAGGCAGGTGGGTAAGTGCAGGCTCTGGTATTCCCTTGTGGCTGGAAGTGGAATCCCAGGTCTTGAAGGCACTGAGCCCACTCTTAGGACAGTCTGCAGCAAGCCCCAAGTGTTCCTATGGGTTGCCCTCCAGTTGGCAGAAAAGGAAGCAGAAATGGTGGGCAGTGATGTCCACCTGAGGGTGCTGTGGGTCTGGAGGGCTGGGGTTGGTTCCGTCTGCTGAGCACAGCTTCTGGACCCCGAGTGGCACTGTGCCTGCACTGGTTCACTTCACCTGCCAATAGCCATGCAGGTGGGTGCTGCCATCACCCCACGAGGAAACTGAGGCCCTTCCTGAGGTCATACAGCTCTCTGGGAGGACAGTCTAGAGCCCACGTTGCTACCGTCCTGTGTCCACCTGAGCCTTAGTGACAGACCCAGAGATCCAGACCCACCGTTTGCTTTTCGAGGTGGTGAAAGTGCCCAGTGAATGCTGGGGACTTGCCTGCTGTGCATCACGTCTCTGGTGACCTCTGGGCTCCAGGGCAGGTGGGTGTGACTGTCTCCCCTTCCTCTGGGGAGCACTTTGAGGGGAAGACCCCTGCTGGCCCCTTAAGCTTCTGCAGGCATCTCCGTGGTTTTGGAGTGGGGGGCAGGCAGGACCAGTACAGAGGGAAACTGCCGGTGCAGTCCTGGGCCTCAGGCTCAGGCCTTGGAAAGACGGCGTGCCGCTCAGTGGGTTGCTATGGCTTCTCCAGAAACACAGACGTGGGGCCTGCTCACGGCAGCCTTTGAGTCAAGGTTTGAAGGACGGGAAGATGTTACTGGCATGGAGGAGGAGGGGAAGGCACCTGGTCAGGAGGACGGTGGGCACGGCTGAGGCGAGGTCAGGGGTGTGAAGGGAGGGGTCGGTGGAGTCAGAGTCCCTGTGGCTTCTGGGCCTCTGGGGAGAGATGCTCAGAGGCTGGGTCGTGGTCTTCCAGTGGCGTGGAGACCCCGGGTCGCCTCACCACTGCCCCTTCTCCCCCGCCCTCCCCTGCCCACAGTGCACCTCTGCCCCAAGAGGGGTTCTGTGGTCACAGGGGTGGGGTCTCACAAGCAGCGGCGGGGGTGCCAGAAGCCTCAGGCTGAGAGTCAGCCTGCGAGGCAGGAGCCCTGAGCTGGTGGTGCAGAGGGAGGTGGGGCAGCAGTGGTTAGAGCTGCCTCTCAGAACCCGTGGACACAGCGAGAGGCTGCGGCCTGCCCGGATGGGCTGTGTGGAGCACCCAGACCAGGCATAGGAACTTGGGGTTGCTCAGCAGGCACAGCCTTGGGCATCATGCCCACCATCGTTCCCATTTCACAGATGAGGAAACTGAGACCCAGAGAGGCTGCAGCTCACCCATCCTGGACGGCAGGCTGGGGTCCAGAGCTCCATCTTTCTTCCTGCCAGGCCACCTAAGCAGGTCGTTAGGCAAGTGAACAAGTGGCTCTGTGCCTCAGTGTCCCTGTCTGTAGAATGGGGGCAATGACACGCTACTTGCAGCATGTCTGAGGACTGGACGAGGTAGCGATTGTCCGGCAGAACTTGCTTCGGGCGGTCTTATCTGGAGTCTCTGACCCTAGGGATGGGGACTCAGGTCTCCAGGCCTCTGAGAAAGGTGGTGGCCCCCATGGACAAGCCTCAGACCCCATCCTCCTGAGCACCAAGACCCCTCTCCAGCTCTGCTGGCACCTGTACAAGCCCTCCTTTGACCCTTGGCACTGAGCCCAATGCCTGGGACCCCGTGGGGCTCCACTGGGGAGAGAGGGGCAGGCCCCAGCAAACCCAGCCCAACAGCAGGCAGCCTAGACTGGGCACCTATCTGCCCAGGTGTCACGGAGAAGGCGCATATGGGGTGGGTCCTGCTGCGCCGTGTCCCCCAGCCCGGGCCCAGGGCACATCCCCTTCTGGGAAGGTTGGTGGAGCTTGGACCTAGGCTGGCATGTGAGGCCATGCCTGCAGAAGGGCTGGAGTCACCGTGGGGCAGGAGTTGGGGGGTGTGCAGGCGAGAGGGTCCCTGCTGCCACCCCTACTCTTCCCTGGGTCCGGTCACCCTCGACTGGTGGAGCCCAAGGGTGTGCTGAGCCCACCAGCTCTGATGCCACATCTCATCTGTCCTCTCGTCCACCCCCTCAAGCAGTCTCAGCCTTTGCACACATGCAGGGACGGGGTGCTCACTTCCTCTCAAGACCCCGGCCTATTTGGGGTCAGAAAGCATGTCCCTCAGCTGGTGCTGCCACTCCCCCGTGGCCCCCCAGCCCTGCACAGACTATTTCTGCTCCCCGGGCTTGCCTGAAACACCCCTGAGGGACTCAGATGGCGAGTTGTGGTCCCCCAGGAGCCCTGGCTGGGCCCATGTGAGGAGGGTGCATGTCTCTTCAGAGAGGGCAGGGCAGGGAGGGGCCCCCAGAAGTACTGG
This sequence comes from Oreotragus oreotragus, assembly GCA_006410675.1. Taxonomy (NCBI): domain Eukaryota; kingdom Metazoa; phylum Chordata; class Mammalia; order Artiodactyla; family Bovidae; genus Oreotragus; species Oreotragus oreotragus. The sequence continues at coordinate 78,166 of SJYX01012345.1, forward strand.
CTCTGGTGCAGACGTGTGACCAGCGTCAGCAGGGGCCCGGGGCCCGGGAGGAGCCCCGCTGGGCCTGCAGGGGCCGCATGAGCTCACAGGAGTGTGCGGGCACGTCTCCAGCAGGCCCTGGGCCACCTGCCAGGTCACCCTCCTAGCAGGGGTGGGGGAATTCTGGCTCCCCTGGGCCTGGTTGCTTTGAGCCTGTCTGTGCCCAGCTCACGGTGCAGCCCAGTGCACAACCCTGCCCGCCTTTTGATGGAAGACTCTTCCAGGGGGCTCTCAGACCCAGGATGGAGCCGTGGCACTGACCTTAGCAGGTGAGAGGGCTCAGCACTACTGGGCCCTGGTCTGCTGTGTTCCCCTTGCTGCCCAGCGGGGTGGGGAGGGCAAGGGAGAGAGACTGAGTGCCAGAGCCTGCTGACCACTGAGCCCTGCCAGGCCTGGCACCTGCTGACCACCCCACTCCCCGGCCCTGCACTGCCAGGGCCCCTGCATGCCAGGCCTGGGCGTGTCTCGGCTGGACTGGGCTGGGTGCACTCTGACCTCTCAGTCCTACCCAGGGCCAGTCCCGAGGCTGAGGTCTGCTGCTGTGGCACAGATGTAGTCAGAGGACAGGAAGAGCATGTGCACTCTGGACTCTGTCCAAACCAGACTGGAGAAGGGGCGGTGAGGGAGCCTGTCCAGGGACCGATGACCGGTGGGCGGCCGCAGCCCCCGCCTTCCTCCCTGGTGCTGACACGTCTGGCTCATCTCAGCTTCCTGAGGTGGCAGGCAGAAGGCATGGCGTGGCCTGCCCGCCTTGGGAAAGCAGCCCAGGAGGGTAAACAGGACTGAGCTCTGAGCCCTGGGAGCAGGGAGGGGCACCCAGTTTTGTGGGGGTGGCCAGGGCTTGAACCCCAGAACTTGCCCCCTTCCCACTGCGGGGCCTTGAGTTAGCTCCTCTGGGCTCCTCAGCACCTTCCCCTTCCCTCCACATTCCTCACCTCTCCGTCACTGGGCTTGGTTTTCTGCCGTCTTGTGTTCTGGAAAAGGCAGGCCTGTGGATTGGGCCTGCCTCCATCCCCTGCTGTCCAGAGAGTCCAGCCTGTGCCACCCACTGGGCATCTTGCACCCTGAGTGTCGGTCCTATGCCTGCAGCCTCAGGGCCAGGAGACCCAAGGCCGCAGGAAGCAGAGCCAGAGTGGGCAGGTGTGGGAGAGGGTGGTGGGCATGGAGGCACCTGTCCTCCTGGCTGCGTGGCCTGACGGTCTCCCTTCCTGTTCACAGGTGATTGCTGTGGTCATGGACATGTTCACCGACGTGGACATCTTCAAGGACCTGTTGGATGCTGGCTTCAAAAGGAAAGTGGCTGTGTACATCATTGTGGATGAGAGCAATGTCAAGTACTTCCTGCACATGTGTGAGCGGGCCCGCATGCACCTGGGACACCTCAAGGTGAGCTGGCCGGGCTTTCAGTTTGTTGACAGATTCTTGGAGCACCTGCCATGTGGGTTGGGGCTGAGTACACAGAATTCTGTGTCTAGGGCTGCCCACCAAGTCGTCACATGGCCTCTGCTTCAGTGCCCTGGGGACTGGACACTGCCTGCCACCTGGGGTCAAAGCCCACAAGAGGTGCTCCTTCACCATTGTCTCCAAGCAGCCCACGCCGCAGTGGCTGTCTGTCTCTGCTTGCTCACCTCCAGTGACAGGGTGCTCACCTCTTGGCTCTGGCAGCTCACACGCCAGCTGGAGAACTTCAACTCAGGAAGTCCTAAGCCCAAGTCTTTCTCCACATCACATCCACCCATAGTCTTTAGGACCCAACAGAGGAAGCTTCCTTGGGTTGAGGTCAGGGAGGGCTCCCTTGGAGGCTGCAGGTTGAAACAGACTTGAGGAGCCAGTGGAATAGAAAGGGCCTTCCAGGAAGTGACACCGGAGATGGAGGCGGAATTCTCAGGTTGGGCCTGGGTTCCCAGCACTGCTTTGCTGAGTGTGGCCTGGAGCATGTGACCTCCCCTCTCTGGGCTCCAGGATCTCAGTGGTCCAATGGAGCAGTCGGTGGCCCTTGTGGCTGGGCTCTTCTGCTCAGACACCCTGGCATCTGGTGCCTTACTTGAGGCCTTCCTGGTGATTCAGACGGTAAAGAATTTGCCTGTAATGTGGGACACCCGGGTTCAATCCCTGGGTCAGGAAGCTCCCCTGGAGAAGGGAATGGCAACCCACTCCAGTATTTTTCCCTGGAGAATCTCATGGACAGAGGAGCCTGGCAGGTTATAGTCCATGGGGTCACAAGAGTCAGACATCACTTAGCGATGAACAATTTGGGGGTGGAAGGAGCCATTGCTTGGCACCTGTGTGCAGCTCACTCCCCAGGGTATAGACCAATGACAGCGGATCCTGTCACATATCTTGTCCTGGGCCCTTGATATGGTTACTAGGCCCCCCTCTTGGCAGCCAGCAGGTGGGGTGGCCATTCCACGTTACCGATCAGGGATGTGGGCACTGCCAGATGTCACCACTGCCAGTGAGCAAGGCGTAGGCGCAGGGCCAGCACGAGCCCTCTGGCTGAGCATAGCTTCCAATGGGTCAGAATGCCTTGGGCAATTGCAGCCCGCTTAACAAGAGGCTGGGCTCCAGCGCCCATAGTCAGCTTTGTCCAGTGACCCCTGTCCCAGCTGAGTCCTTTCAAGTGGGTGTGAGCTCTCTGGGCAGTACGAGTCTCTGGCTGTTGGGACATTTTTATGTGGTCTCGCTGGTGAGTTGGCCTGCTGTGCTGCCTGCCGTGTAATTAGCACCGAGTGTCAATTCCCGGGGCGGACAGCTCAGGCTGGGAGGTCTAGAGTGTGGAGGAGGTGGTTTCTGAAAGGTGACCGCAAGGGCCTTGTCCTGTGGTCAGCAGATCACAGAGCCTCAGGGCTCTCGTCTAGCCCACTCCTGTGCTCAGAGGCCAACCGGCCCCCTCCTGCTGCACCCCTGCCGCATGCCCGGCAGGGACCCTGAACACATCACAGCTGTCTACCCTCTGAGTACCTCCCTCCACATACAGATGAAGAAACAGGGAGGAGGCTAGTCTGTGCAGGGGCTCCAGTACCCCTGCTCTTTCAGCAGGGAAACCCTAGATGCAGGTTCCTGGAAGTGTCCGGAGCTCCCGGAAGTGGGCAAGTGGGGCAGGCCATCTAGACCAGGCTTCCCAGGACACTCAGGGAAACTGAGGCCAAAGGGAGCCTGTGACTCGCCCAGAGGCATTCCACCAAGTTGGAGCTGAACTTAAAAGCCAGTGATGGGAGGTCGGCGCAGACGGGGCCATACACCCTTGGTGCCCACTGTCCTGGACTGAGGCTGCACCTGGCAGGGGGTCACCCTGGTATTGGCCATGCAGCTGCCAACCGCCTGGTGCGAGGCCCACCTTCTGGAGCCTCCAGGGCTCTGTGGCCACCAGGATGCCTTGTTGGGTGGTTTGAGGGTGAAAGCAGATGAATGATGGCTCTGAAGGTGCTCTGAGCGACGGGTAAGCACATGGCTGCGGCAGCAACAGGAGTTACAAACCCTGGGCCCTGGGCCGAGGGCAGGAGGCTGGGAATGAGGCTCCAGTCCAGAGCGTGGCCCAGCCTGCCCCTCTCAACCCTCTCTGCTCTACAGAAGGTGGCGGGTCCACAGGATGACACACTCGGGAGCTAAACACTGTGGGTCGACCGGGTATTTTCACTGGAAGGAATGTGTGACCCTGGCTGCCTCGTTCTCGCCTCTGAGTCCACCCCCTCCCAGCTCGGGCAGGTAGCCAGAGGCTCCTGTGGGCCCAGCCCTGGCCAAGTGTCACCTTGTTGAGAGCCTGCCTCCCTGCCCGCAGGCTGGCTGGGCCCAGACCTGTCCCAGGAGCACTTCCTTTGCCGGTAATCCCGGGGCCCGCCCTCGGGCCTGCCACCCCTGCCCAGCTCTGCAGTGACCTGCCCTCAGGTCATGGGACCCAGGGTGCAGGTTGTCCCTGCTAGGGTCATACGCACGACCATGGCAGTGCTGGGCACCAGTCTGAGGGCAACGCCAGGAGCCAGGCCTGGGCCGCAGCTCTGCCCTCTAGCACTATAACCTTGGGCAGAAACACTGAGGTCTCTGGGCCTCAGCCTTTTGGTCTGAAAATTGGGAATATTGTCACTTACTTGGCAGGGCTTCCACGAAGAGCTAGGTAGGCCTGTGGGGGCAGGGCACTGGGTCCTGAACTTCCTTCTATCCCGTCTGTGGTTGGGGCAGCCATGGCCCCAGCTCTGGGGTGAGTGCCATGGGGCTCCCCGTGCCCCTCTGAGCTGTGGTCTGGCTGGTGACCCCTCACGTCTAGCTCTCAGGGCAGCCCCCTAGTCGAACCCCTGAGCTGACACAACACAGTCTGAAAACAGCTGCAGTGTTGCTTGGACTCAGCCCACTCCCGGGAGGTGGGAGGGTTGGCGCCAGCTCCTCCCCGGCCTGAGGCTCCCAGATTCCCACCCGCCTGCTCAGCTGGGCCCTGACTCCCCCAGGCCCAGGGGATGTGGGCACAAGTGCCCACACTACACATGGGTACAGGCCTCGAGAAGACAACCCCAGCCTCTGACCCCATGCCCTGGGCTGGGGACATCTAGGGTGGCTCTTGGTGCTAAGGGGTGCCCAGGCCAGGGAGCCAGGCCTCGAGGTCACCACTTAGGATGGCACCAGAGCTGTGAGATGCCTGGCTGCTTGGAAAAGCTAGCTGGCTTTGTGCAGCTGAACTGGAAAAACCAGTAGCCGCCTGGGCGAAGGCTAGACCCATTTCTGAGGAACAAAGGAACCCCAGGCCGGATGGCCATGGGAAGGTGCAGGGTGAGGATGTACGGATTCCAGCTCCTCCTGGACAGGCTGGTCCCCGCCCCCTTCTGGTACTTGGGCCTCCCCTTCTCCTGACCTGCTTTCTCGGACCCTGGCCTGGCTCTGCAGGGGACTCAGGTCACTTTTTGCTGGCTGTGACCCGGAGGGCACTGCGGTACCTGCATCTTGCAGATGGTGGCCAGGGATGCTGCTCAGCGATCGCAGGACAGCCCCCAACAGAGAACTGCCTGGCCTAGAATGTCACAAAGCCAATTGGCTTGGCCCCAGGGAGGAGCCAGGAGCATCCCACCCCTGCTCTGTCCCCTGCCCCCAAGGTTGCATCCCATCCCAGCTTCACTGTTCTGGGGGATGCCAGGGGGAGTATTGTTCCCCATGCCCCATAAAACAGACCCTTTAGAAGGCACCCAGATACAGCTGTCTGTCCCCAACCTGGCCTGAACTTGCTGTCACCCATCAGGCCTGCTCAGGGTGGTCTCTGGACCTCCCCATGCCTCCTCCAACCCAAAAGGTGCCAGCAGGGCCTGGAGGGTGAAAGAGCCGCAGGGTGCAGGTGCGGGCTGTCCTCAGTCCCTGGGGGCTGGACCCTGTCCACTGGGAGGCCTGGGGCAAATCAGTCTTCCCCCTGAGCCACCTGACCCTTGTGTATGGCCAAGCATCCCTGCCTCCCTGGGCCCGAGTCCATACCGTTCCAGATGTTTTCCACTCCTCTGTGTCCCTCCTGCTCCTTCTCTCTGAGTGGAAGGGAGAGAGAAGGGAGATGCCACTCCCATCATGCTGCATGGCACAGCCCCCCTTGTCCCCTCCAGTTTAGGGAGCAGCCACTGAGCACCTAGCCCCTCCCTCTATGCACTCAATCTTCACAGCAGCAGGGGGTGGACAGGCCCATTTCACAGCTAAGAGCACTGAGGCAGGGGGAGGCCAGCTTGCATCCCTTTGCACCAGGACTTGAGCTGTGTTTGACCAGAGCTCAAGAGTGACCCACTTGCTCAGGGAGGGGGGTCTGGGCTGGTCTCCCCGCCTTCCACCAGCCCCCTGTGTACACAGGAGACTCCATGGAGCCCTCGTGCCCAGCACACCCTGCCCCGTCCATCCACCCTTGGGGCGGTGGCACCCTGGGAGTCATGAAGCTCTGCCCAGCCATCTTCCTCTTCTGGCCCATCACTGCCCCCACACGTATCAGGAAATAGGCTCCCGAGGATCCGAGGATAACCCAGGGCCAGGGCAACCCATTTGTGTCCCCCGCCTGCTGTGTGCTCTGCTGGGGGCATCCCAGGCTCAGAGAGAATGCAGCTTTGTGGATCGTCCACTTCTGCTCGCCCGAGCCCTGGCTCCTGAGACGTTACCTCATCTGGGCCCGGCCCCACTGGGGCGGACCCACCCCCACCCAGGACCAAACAGCCAGGCGCTGCCATGGAGGGGAGCCACCACAAGCCCCTGCCTGCTGCTGGGCCCCAGGGCTGGACAGGCCTGGAGTGGTAGGCCAGGCCCCCATCACACAGTCAGGGAAACTAAGGCCCAGAGAGGGTCAGAGTCAGAGTCATACAAAGCATCGAAGCTGAGGCCTGCCTCCCCGACGGACTGAGTCACTCTGAGTTGTAGGTGGTGACCTTCTGAGCCCTTAATGGGACAAGCTTTGGGGAGGGTGGGGGCAGACACTGGTGGGAGGGGAGTCCTTCCAAGTCCTCAGTCCTTGAAGGCTGAGGAGGAGCTGCGGCCTGAGTGTGCCAAGCTCTGGGCCAGGAACCCACAGAAGCTGTGGAGCAGGGCTGCGGTCAGGCACAGGCGACAGGGGAAGGCCTCACACTGCCTCCAGGAGCTTTGTTCAGACTTCTGGTCCCTGAGCCTGTTTCGTGTTTGGTACAAAGTCACGGGCACTAATTGTCCTGGGCCGCGGCCAGCTTCCTGCTGAGCTGGCTGTATGCAGACAGGCAGTGCGGGAAGCCAGCCTGGGAACAGAGGTTTATCTGCCTTCTGGGCTGGGCCGCATGGCCGGGCGGGTATCCCTGGAACTTGCCCCTCCACCTCTGCGGGTCCTACCCTGGGGCTCCCCAGGCGAGGGGTCTGCGACCTGTCACAGAAGGGACAGACATGGAGTGCCCAGGGCCGAGGGCCGGAGTGGAGACAGCCTCCAGTTCTTTTGTCCAGCCGGACTCAGGCCCACCTCCCTCAGGCACAGAACCCTGCCCCCGCTGTCAGCCTTTGCGCCCTGTGAATGCGTGCATTCTTCCTGGGTGGACCCCCCTGCATTGTTCCCTACTCATTCCTCCATGGCTCCCTGCTGCCCCATAGGGTCTTTCATCTGGCTGGCCCCACTCTGCAGGCTCCATGGCCCACCCTTCTCCCCCAAAGCCCTCCCGGTTCTCAGTCAGACCTTTGTTGTCCTGAGTCTGGGGTGCCTCACCCTCTGCCCACCCTGACCAGCTCTTCCTCATCTGTCACACATCAGCCTGGACGCCAGCCTTCCTGGGAGGCTGCCTACAGCCGGGCTCGTTATCCATCTGCTCCCCTCTCTCCAGTACGGGGTTGTGGTCACGGTCACCCCTTTGTGGGCTGGGGACCTCGGCAGGGATCAGTGAATGACTTGGTAGTAAGCTGTCACTGGGCGAGGGCAACAGATGGGGGTGTCACAGAAAGCGTGCCAGGCCAGCACCCCCGGTGTGAACAGAGCACCCCCGGAGGGAATAAGAACCCTGTCACTGGGGCACGCAGAGGATTTCAGGCTCAGATTCCCTGGGCCTTGTGTTAGAAATGGAGTTCCTGAGCTCAGTCCTCCAGAGTGGGAGCTGGGGCAGTCGCGAGCTGGGCGATGCTTGCACCCCCTGAGCCCGTCTGCCTCTTGCCCTGAGGTTTCACGTCAGGGTACCCTCAGTTGTCCTGTCAACCCCCAGGTCTCAGCCAGGCCTGCCCTGCCCACCCTGGGGTCTCCCCACCACTGGGCTTTCATGCCTGCCCCTTCCTCCTAACAGGAAGCTCTCCTGACGGGAGGGGAGCCTGTCCCCCGATCCCGGCATAGCCACAGACTTGCAGAGAGGGAGGGCTCTGACGCCCAGAGAAAGGCAGGAGGAATCTAGCCTTGATGGGGGCTGGGCTGGACCAGGTCTGCCTCTGACGCCTGGGAGACCTCTACTCCCTCTGGGTCTTGGCTCCCCTTCCGTGGTCTCTTGGGACCTCTCTGGCTGGCTCCTGAGCTGACTGTGCCAGCCCAGCAAGGGGGGATATGGCCATTTCCTGAACCACCCTGGGAACCAGGCAGGGGGTTGGCTCTGCGGGAAGAGGGGGAGGTTGCCAGGATCCTTGCCTGCAGGGCTCAAGGAACAGGGACACTGTGGTGACTGGGAGATGGGGGTGGGGTGCGGGGGTGGGCACGGCGGTCACCCATGCTGGGAAGGCCACAGATCTGCCCGAGTGCAGGACCCAGGTCCCTCAGGACAGCCCCATACCCCACTACACAGCCCCCAGCCATCCGCTGGACCTTCCTGAAATGTGTCCACCTCCCCAGCATTCCCCAGGCTGGACCTAGCTCCCCTACCCACCTTGGCCAGGACCCATGCATGCACTACCCCTTTCTTTAGGCCCTCCCTCTGTCTTATCCTTCCTGTCCACGCTTGCTGGATCCCTCCCCAGGCCCAGGTAGGGTGCTCAGTGCTGGGTCGTGTAATTCCGTCTCCTGTCTCCAACCCAGAATCTTAGGGTGCGGAGCAGTGGAGGAACCGAGTTCTTCACGCGGTCAGCCACCAAGTTCAAGGGCGCCCTGGCCCAGAAGTTCATGTTCGTGGATGGCGACCGGGCCATCTGTGGCTCTTACAGGTGACTCTGGCTTTCCGGGGGCTGGGGGAGAGGCGGCTCCGGTTCCCAGCTGGTTTCTGCCCTTAATCCTGCCTGTGACACCCCGGTTATTCTGGTTCACTGGTCCCCAAACTGCTGAGGTGTGAGTGGAACTGGGCCCGCCCACACACCGCCTGGCCATCTCAGAAGCAGGCAGAATGACACTTTCCTCTGCCAGACTGTTGTTCCAGCCTCGAGGTGTCAGCAGCCCGGAGGTGGAGTGTGGGCCGGGCTCACAGGGCAGTCACTCTAAGAGCTTCTCAAGGGTGGGGACAGGATGAGGCTGGCGGGGCCCAGCTCTACTGGGTCCATCAAGCAGGGACAGGGAGCTGGGAGGTGCCCACAGCCACACAAGGTAGGCGAGCAGATACTGATGGTGGCACAAGTCACTGTGCTGGACGACACACCCTGTCCAGGCTGTACCTCCAGGAGGGGCTTGGTGCATGGGACTGCCTGAGGTCCCACACCAGGCCTGACCCTGGGGCTCTGGCCCCCTCCTCTGCCTCTGCTCCCTTCTCCTGAAACCCTTCTGTGGCTGCAGTCTGATGGACACTGGCCTCTGGGTGCACAGGGGCCGGGGAGGACTCCCTCATCCAGGGCCCAGACCCCACACCTGACCAGGTCTCTGTGTTGCAGCTTCACGTGGTCTGCCGCCAGGACGGATCGGAACGTGATCTCCGTGCTGTCGGGCCAGGTGGTGGAGATGTTTGACCGGCAGTTCCAGGAGCTGTACCTCATGTCGCACAGTGTCTGCCTCAAGGACATCCCCATGGAGAAGGAGCCTGAGCCCGAGCCCATTGTGCTGCCCCCCTCGGTCCCACTGGTGCCCTCGGGCACCGTGGCCAAGAAGCTTGTCAACCCCAAGTACGCATTGGTCAAGGCCAAGAGCGCCGACGAGATTGCCAAGTCATCGTCCGAGAAGCAGGACACTGCAAAGCCTGCGGGGGTGCGGGGCACGGCCCTCGCTGAGCGCCCAGGAGACCTCTCTGAGCCTCCCCTGCCCGTGCACCCAGGGCTGCTCAACCTGGAGCGGGCCAACATGTTCGACTACCTGCCCACGTGGGTGGAGCCCGACCCCGAGCCTGGCAGTGACATCCTGGGATACATCAACATCATCGACCCCAACATCTGGAACCCCCAGCCCAGTCAGATGAACCGTATCAAGATCCGAGACACGTCCCAGGCGGGGACTCAGCTGTGGAGGCAGAGCCAGGACCCCGGCCCTGCCCTCCAGTCCAGCTCCCCACCGGACAGTGTCCCTGCCGAGAACAGCCTCCCCCAGGGGGATGCCCGGCCACAGCCGCCTGTGCCCAAGCCCCGGACGGTCCCAGTGGCAGACCTTCTCGCCCAGGAGGGTGGTGGTGCTGGCTGGGCCCTGGAGTCTCCAGAGGAGGAATCACCCCACAACGGTATAGACCATGGGCTGCCTAGGACGGCTGGCCCAGGCCATGCCATGCTTCAGCGGCAACTTCCTGTGACCCCGGATGACCCTGATGGCGGGGGGCAGGTGGTCCCCAACGGGCTGGACAGGGAGGAGGAGGAAGACGACGATGACTATGTGACCCTGAGTGACCAGGACAGCCTCTCGGGCAGCTCCGACCATGGCCCGGGCCCCCGGCGGGCCTCACTGGCCTCCTCCTCCGTGTCAGATGAGTATTTTGAGGTGACGGATCGCACGGCCTGTCTCCGGAGGCGCCACTCGGAGCAGGTGGCCAATGGGCCAGCCCAGCCCCCCCGCCGACAGCTGAGCGCCCCCCATATGACCCGTGGGACCTTTGGCGGAGCCCTGGGTGGCTCCTCATGGGCCCAGGGTCAGGAGAGAGAAGAGGCGGGCACCCAGAGGAGAATGCAGGCCGCACGCCCTGTGGACCAGGAGGCACAGGTGGGTCGGGGTTCTGGGAGCCCCACCCCCAGGACTGAGCACCCACAGGTGCCACCTGCTGGGCATCCCTGGTACTGATGGCTTTCTGTGCTATGGGGAAATCTTACGGTGGGAGGGTGGTAGCAACCAGGCAGGGCTACCTGTCTGGGCTCTACGCGACAGGTCACTACCCAGCATCCCACAGAGGCAGCCTGAGCCAGGGACCAAGAGCCAGAAGCAGACCCTTGTAGCATGCCCAGAAGTGAAAAGCATGCAGGGTCATGCGGGTGGTCTGCTCCCGAGTTTGTGATGAGGGGATGGCGGTGCACAGAGGTGTTCCTTCACACCCTGAGGTCACACAGCAGTAGGTGGTCTTTGCCCGGACCTCATATCCAGCTACCTCCGTGTGGATCCCTTTGACTGTGGCCCAGGGACCACACCCCTCCCCGCTCCCCTAGGCCTGGAAACAGCTTGCCTGTCCTTGGCCTCTCCTCCTGGCGCCCTCCGGATCCTGCAACCCCACCCCTTGAGCGTGTCCTACCTGGGAACAGCACGCGGCTGATCATGCCCGGCATGACAATCAGGCCCATGGGCAGCATCTTGAGATAGCTGGCCAGGATGGAGCCCCCCTTGGCGTGGTTCAGGTCCCGGGCGGACAGTGACCGCTGCACGATGACCTGTGGGCAGGGGAGGGGGTGAGTCCCAGCTGCCCTGGATTCCCCCTCCGTGGGGCTCGGGGATGTGAGATAGAGGCTGACTTGTCAGCCCTGGGCGCACCCTCCCTGGCCCCTGACAGCACCCCTGCCCGCTGTCTGAGCATCTGGGGCCCAGGTTCTCTCCAGGACTCAGTCTTCCCGTCTGTCGAGCAGAGAGGTGTTGGTCCTGCCCGGCCTGTCACTCCGGCAGTTGTCAGGGCTGGAGAAGGCCATGGAGCGCTGTCAGCGACCACCCGCCCACACCCTCCCGTCACCTCCTGCGCTGCTCGAGAGGCCGGCAGGCTCATGCATGTGTCAGGAGTAGACACTGGTTCCAGCTGTGTTTTGTGTCCCAGGCAGAGGTCTGGAGCTTTAGGACCTGGGGTTGGGGAAGCTTACATGTCAATTGTGGAAGAAGCTAGAAGCTGCAACATGAGGGCAATTTCTCATGCAGCTGCAGGCGATGCCTATCTGGGCCTCAATTTCCAGATCTGCAGAATGGGAGGGGGTAGTCAGAACTGATGGCATCTGAGATCCTCCCAGTTCTGACACCATGATTCTACTTGTTAAGAACATGGGACTTTAAACAGTGTTACCAAGATATGATTCACACACAGTTCAGCCACGTAAAGCATACGACTCCATGGTTTTTAGTATGTTCCCAGTTGTGCGGTCTATAACTTTTAAATGAAAGTATTTTTTGGTTGCTGTTCTGCAGTTTAAATTACTTCCTGCAGTTCAGAAGTAGAAATTCTTTGTGATTTTCACTTATTTTCCAAATACATGAGTTTGACAAGTGGCTCCTAGCAGTTGCCTCTGACATGGCTGTTGGTGAAGCAATTAATTACAGGGTCCCAGTCAGGTGAGCCCTAAAATAGATGTTTTCCTGCTAAACCAGGCGGGGACAGAGCAGTTTACAAAGCTCTAAGGGTGCAGCTGATGGAATCCACTAGAACATTCCTTGGGTTCACTTGGTGACTCCACCCTCCCTGGCTCATCCTCCAGCACCTTTTCATCAACTGAAGAAAATTACCTACGTTGACATCAAAGCAAAGGGGCGGGAAGGACACACATGGGAAATAGAGGCTTGCAGACTGTTTTTTTGTTTTTTATCTTTGGCTGTGCTGGGTCTTCATCGCTACGCTTGGGTTTTCTCTAGTTGCAGCGAGACGGGGGCTACTTGTATTGCGGAGGACAGGCTCTAGGCGCATGGGCCTCAGGCACAGGCTTAGTTGCTCCACAGCATGTGGGATCTTCCTGAACCAGGGATTGAACCTGTGTCTCCTGCATTGGCAGGTGGATTCCTAACCACTGGCCAGCAGGGAAGCCCCTGTAGCCTGTTCTTCACCAAGGACCTCAGGTGCTTCCTCCCTGCTATCTTTCTCCATCTTTTCCCGGGTTCTTGCTTGCGTGAAGGTGTTAAGTACCTAGTAGCTAGGTGCCTACTGGTCCTCACTTGATCTAATGTCTGCTGCTTGGGGACAGTTAACATCCTGGGGAGCAAGTGCAGAATCACAGGGTTGTGCATAGGCATGGACACAGCCTTTGTTTTAGGGTAAACCTTTGCTTTGACAAAAGTGGATTTTCTAAGGACTAGAAATTGCAAATGTCCATCCTAGAGGCCTCTAGGTGCCCATTTGGGTTTGGCGCCCTTAAGAGAAACTGTCATGAGCTTCTTCAGAGGTCCCTCTAAACATCTCAGAAAATGCCCTGAAGATTGTAAACTTGCTCGATAAAGGAGCTCTGGATCAGAGATGGTGATCCCTGAAAATTTAGGCTTCGGTGCAATTTTCTTGTTATAGTCACCTCAAGATCCAAAAGTGAAAGCATGTCCTTGGAGGCATACTTGCACACACTAATTGTGGAAGCCCATCCCATACAGACTGAACAGTGCGTGGACGGTGGCTGAGCTGCATACAGAAATAGAACTTTGGGACTTCCCTGGTGGGCCAGTAGTTAGCCCTGGGTTCAGGCCCTGGCTGAGGAACTAAGATCCCACAAGCCTTGTGGCTCGACCACTCTGATCCACGACCTGCGGCAGCCTGCCTGGGAAACCACTGCCCTGCTGTCTCTCAGAGCCAGGTGGGAAGGCAGACGGCTGTTTCCAGCACCCACCCAGGAAGCTGCATGGTGACTTGGTAACGATCAGCCCCAGGTGACCAGGACCTAATTAATAACTGGCAGCTTCTCTAACTGTTGTCTCCAACTCATCCCCCCACCCTGACCATTCCCACAGGCTCCCCGTTTCAGTCCCTGCCTCCTGCGTCCCCAGGCTGGTGGCCTCCCGTCAGTGCCCGACCCCCCCGCCGCCTCCCCTCTGTGCCTCTGAGAGGCTCCCCCTCCTCTGCTTGCCTTTGAGTTTCTGCCAAACGTGAGGGACGGGAGCCACCTCCCCTGCTGCAGCTCAGAATAAACTGCCTTTGCTTTTCTTAAAACATGACTGGTACCAGGCTGGCAGCATGGGGGCTGCAGGGCAGGCTGGTTCCACCTCCTCTCCACCAGCTCTGACTTGGGACAGTCCATTCCTCACTTTGGGCCTCAGTTTCCCTGTCTGCAGTGAGAGGTGAGCTGTGGTTCTCTGTAGACCCTCCCCTTGATGTCCTATGTTTACGAGAGCTAGGGCTGCACTCCTCACAGGAGCGTTTCCCTGAATCCCTGCCGTCTTCTGTGATTTCACTCCATACTCTCTTGGTGGCCAGGCCCGGGGTGCGGGCGAGACAGTCATGGTTGCCCCACTCCGCAGCTGGAGAAGTGGTGCCCCCGCAGCCCAGGTCAGGACCACCGCCCTGTCCCCAGCAGCATCAGCACCACTGCCACACAGGCCCCTCCTGAGCCCGCTCAGCCACGGGACTGCCCGGAAGTGCTGTGTCCTCGCCTGCAAGGTGGGATGTGACCCCCGACCCTCATGGTTGCTGCCCATCCTGGATGAGGCCGCTTGTGGACCGCCAAGCCCAGTTCTGGCTGACTGGTGGCAAGTCATGGAGGGCAGGCGTCTGTCAGGGTCACCACAGGGTCACCCGTGGCCCTGTGCTGGCCCAGGAGCATTTAGACGCTCAGTTGTGAGATGGAGACAAGAGAGGAGCTTGTGGGAATGAGGGTGACAGGGGCTGTGCACTCAACACGGCACCCGGTCCGCAGCAGATCCTGGAGGTTGTGGCTCCTGCAGACAGACCCAGCTGCTGCCCAAGAGGGACGGTCCATCTGAAACTGCAGCTGCGACAGGGGACCAAGTGCGCTCCAGCACCGCCGGAGTGGGCAGGCCCAGGGCCCTTCCTGTCTGTGCGCCTCCCCGCTGTGCAGATGAGCAGCTGCAGTGGGAGGGTACGGCAACCCCCAGAGAGGAGCCCAGTGCCTGGCCAGCCCCCACCTCCTGTTTCATTGGTTTTGTTGGGTTCTGAGCGTCACCTACATGCTGCAGCCGAGCTGGGAGACACTGAAATGTCTGAAGAAGGTGAAAAGCATTCATGGCCCCAGCACACAGAGCTGCTCTGTGGCGCTGACCACACCGTGGGGCTGCCTGGATCAGGGGCTGAGTAGGACCCAGTGGACCGGTACCTGTGTGGTTGGGGATCTGGTCCGAGGCCCAGTGGTTCCCTGGGTAGACCCAGGCTGAGCAGGAGGGGGACAGGGAGGTTGGTCTGAGGCCAGGCATGGTCCCAAGCTCCTGGCACTCTGGACCCCCATGAGGTCAGCAATGCCTCTGCCTCCCCATGTGACCTTCTTATCCAGGAAGGAGGCTGATCCAGCCCTGACCTCCAGGCCAGGCTGTGTGCTGACTCACTCAGCCTTCATGGGAGAATCTCCTGAGTGCTGTCCCGCCCTTGGATGCTGGGCCATGCCAGCCCACGCTGAGCGAGGAGGGAATGAGAGGTGCCTGGTGAGGAAGGGGCTGCGACTGGTCCACAGGGCTGCCAGGCACCCCCTGCCCATCCTCCACTGCTGGCCTTTCATCCAGACCCTCACTCACCTGGGCTGGGCCTCAGTCCTCCCAGACGCCTGCAGTGGGTACAGCCTACAGGGACTCTTGGGCATGTGACCATGTCACATGTCACCATGTCACTTATCAGAGGTGGGGAAACTGAGGCCCAGGATCCTTCCCACTTGGATTGCGTCCCACACTCACAGCCCAGACAGGGAACACCTACACTTGGGAGATGCAGATTGCCCCTCACCGGCTGGCACCCACCCTGGCCTCAGTGTCCGTCCTGTGGATGGGACTGCCGGGCCCGCCTCCCAGGAAGTCTGTCCCTGTTCACCCCACTGTGACTGGCTGGGTCAACTCCCGGCCAGTTGGCCTCACTCCCAGAGTGGGGTCCTCAGGGCATGATCCAGAATCAAGGACAGTGGTGAGGCCAGTGCCCCTGAGGGCCCCTCCCACCTGAGTGCTACCTGAAGGTACCCACAGCCCTCAGGCAGGCAGGGCATCATCTGCTTCTGCCCAGGGAGGGAGCGTGGCCCCCTGAGGCCACCTGGTGCCAGCTTGGGAGGGGGACCCTGCCCCTAGGCACCGGAGACCTGGCCCAGGTGGAGGCCTATCTGGCCCCTTACAGATGGGGGAGGTGGGCTGGGGCTTGGGGAGGAGCAGGAGCTGGCCTTGATGTGACCACAAGGGCAGGATCACTCCCATAGTACCTGTGGGGAAACAGGCACGGAGGAGGGAAGGAAACATGTCCAGGACACCCAGCTGGTGGGGGGCAGGGCCAGAGAGCAAAACCAGGCATGCTCGCTGCAGGCCAGAGCCCTCACAAAGGGATGGAGCTGCCTCCAGCCCCCAGGTCTCACCTGTCCGCTCTCTCTCCAGCAGGGCCAGCGGTTTCACCACTATGGAGCCCCTGCCTCGGGCACCAGGGAGAAAGACAGCTTCCCGCGGCCAATGAAGACCCTGGGACCCCCGCGGTTCCGCCCCACTGCCGATGGCACCCAGAGCTCCAGCAGGAAAGCAGGCCTGGCTGTGGCAAGCCCCCAGCACTGGCAGGCCAAGAGCGGCCCAGGGCCCCGCATGTTGCCGGGTCCTGGGAGCCCAAGGCCGGCCCGAAATGCCAGTGCCCTGGCCAACAGCAGGGCCACTGAGGAGCACCCCAGCCCCTTGGGAATCCCGTACTCCAAACTGTCCCAGTCAAAGCACCTGAAGGCGAGGACCGGTGGCAGCCAGTGGGCCCCATCTGACTCTAAACGGCGAGCCCACGCCCCCCGGGACCGCAAGGACCCCTAGCACCCCGTGCCCGGGCCCCACCATCCACAGCCTCTGCCCAGCCTGGGCTTGCCGTGCAGGGGTTCCTGGGCCACCCGCACCTCCACAGGCACCCTGGAAGGCAAGAATGGGGAAGGGCGGCGACATGGACCCTCACCTGGTCAGTGCACCAGTACCAGGTGGCCATGATGGTCAGGCCGAAGGTCATCCCAGTCCACGGGAGGTCCCCAGTGTAGGGGTCTCGGAACATGTGCATGGCGTCCGCCCGGGGCACGTGACACGTGGTATTGGAGATGGTCCTGGATGGGACGGCCCGGGCGTAGGCCTCTGCCAGCTGCTCGTACCCGCCAATCTGCTCGAAGGCTGCAGGGGCGGGTGGGATGGTGATGGTCAGCAGCCGGCGGCTGTGACTCCCGGCCCCACTGCCCTCGTCTCACAAGTAACCCAGGAGTCTCACAAGTACAGGAGACTCAGGTTCTTCCCATTACCTTTCCCAATGTTTGGAAAGGTGTGGAGATAGAGGGTTTTTTTAAAAAAGTGAATTCAAAAGACTATTTTATTTGTATTTAAAGTAATAATATTAAAGGAACATTTTGCACGTGGGCACCCCATGTCCTGCAGCCTCTGGATGCCCGTCGGTCAGGAGGGGGCCTCCCGCCAGGCTCACCGTTGACTCGAGGATGCAGCTGCGTCTTTTCCTTGGCACTCGAGGACTATCCCCAGTAGTCGGAAGGGCTAATGTCCTCACCCAGGGGCTTCCAAAGGATGAGACTTTGGTGGAGCTGAGAGTGGCTAGGGGGCAGGGTGGGTGTGGCTCTGAGATGGGAAACAGGGTCCCGAGGAAGCAGGGGAGCCACGCAGGCCACACTGCCAGCCAGTTGGCCTGAGACGGTAAACAGGGTCCTGAGAGGGCAGGGGAGCCATCCAGGCCACACTGCCAGCCAGCTGGCCGGAGACGGGAAACGGTCCCGAGGGGCCAAGGGAGCCGCCCAGGCCACACTGCCAGCCAGCTGGCCGGAGCCGAGGCCACGTTCACCACCCACTGTTCTTTGTCTGCCCTGGGGTCTGGGCCAAAAGTGAAAGCCCCTCAGTTGTGCCCAACTCTTTGTGACCCCATGGACTATACAGTCCATGGAATTCTCCAGGCCGGAATACTGCAGTGGGTAGCCTTTCCCTTCTCCAGGGGAATCTTCCCAACCCAGGGACTGAACCCAGGTCTCCCGCATTGCAGGAGGATTCTTGACCAGCTGAGGCACCAAGGAAGCCTGTGGCTTTTGGTTTGTCTAAGATCACTGCCCCCCCACCCCTAACAAGACTGGGCCTGGCTGCCCAGGTGCTTTCCTGCAGTGGGCTCCGGGGACACAGGCCGCTGGTCTGTGAGGAGGCAGGTACACAAAGCCCAGACAGCCCCAGGCCCCGCTCCCCACTCCCTCCCCACAGCCCCCAGCATCATTGCCACCCGGAGCCCAGGCCAGGCCGAGGTGAGCGCTCAGAGCAAAGGTACAGACGCTAAATAAGGGTCCTAGAGTCTGAGTCTGGAAGAGACTGTAAAGGCCTCTGTTTGCCCTCTGTGGGCTTCTCCTGGCTCTGCTTGCTTGCTTCCCAGGTTGGGGAGCTCACTACCTTCGGGAGAGCCCCCAAGCTTACCCCTGTTCCCCCTTCTTCCCACCTTGCCTTTGTCCTGCCTGCCACAGCACTTCCTGGGGTCTTGTACAAGGTTTCAAACAGTGGGGGCAGATGTCCAGGCAAGTACGTGGTCTCCCAGTGGTGTGGGGGCACACCACCCACAGCCGACCTCCCATAACTGAGCCAGGGTGGATATGGATGGCCCTGCTTCCTGCATCAGCTCTGCAGCCAAACACCAGCCAGCTTGAGCTGGTGGCAGAAGTGCCACAGGGCGGCTGAGGTGAGAGGGGAACAGGCTTCTGCCACTCAGGGGAGGCTGGCAGAGGGCCCCACAGCCTGGCCTCGTGGGGACACCCACCCCCAGTGCCGACATGGGCACCTGCTACTGGATGGGCCCACGGCCCTCACCTTTGATCGTCAGGATCACGGCCCCCGCCACCATGACAAGCGTCTGCAGGGCATCTGTGTAGATGACAGCAGTCAGGCCCCCTGCAAGGGAGACGACAGAGCTAGAGGCGCCTGGCCTCGACGGGGGAGGAATGGGGAGGCAACCGAGCTCTGGGAGGGATAGCTGTCCCACACCCATGCCCCTTGCCCTTGCATAGGTGGACACAGCAACCAGCCCGGCTGAGCAGCTGCAGAGGCCCATGTGCCTGGCTCAAACTGGCCAGGTCCCAGGCTACAGGAGGAGGTGCCCTGAACCCCCACCGGCTAACCTCCCAATTTCCCATGTGTCCCCGGGTGCTGCACCTGCAATGGTGTAAAGGGCCGTGATGGCGAGCATGATGACCATGGACAGGTAGAAGTTCCAGCCCAGGCAGATGTGCACGAACAGGGCCCCCGCATACAGGTCGATCTGGGGAAGGGAAAGAAGCATGTGTAGAGGTCCAAGGTGACCCCAGGACCCAGAGCACCACGCGTCTGCCCCGTGGCCTTGGTGCCTCGTTGACGAGGAAGGGGAGACTGCTTCACCCACCAGGGGCTGTACTGAGCAGGGGTGCATCCTGGCTGTAGACAACGGTGGGGAGGGGACATTGCGGATGTTAATAAAGTCCTAAGCAGCCTCTACCCACCAGGGAGCAGCTTGTTCATTTTGGCTCTTGCCTGAGGATGGAGGAGAGTCCTGGAGGGCTTCCTGGGGGATGAGTGAGTCTCAGAGAAAAGGACCCTGTGTCTCAGTCTTTCTGTGTAAAATGGGTCCCTATGGTCTGTTCCTTGTTAGGCAGGGCCCCCGAGAAGAGACCAGACTTACACCGGGCCAGGCTGGGGGAACAGAAGGGCGCTCTTGCTTATTGAACCCTCCCCATGGGGTGAAACTGAAACCAGGACCACGTCTCAGGCTGGAGCTTGTTCTCAGGGGCTGAACTGGACTCAGTCCTGCCGTCCCAGACTCTGGGGAGCACAGGATAGTCAGGGCTCTGGGGTGAGCCTGAGAATATCAGTGCTGGAACAGGCCTTACAGACCACACACACACACCTTCACTGTGCACTGGGTGCCCGGAAAAGAAGGGAGGACCCCGTTCTGCAGGACCTAGGGGCTAGACCAAGGGTCCCGCCCCCCAAGTGTCCAAACGTACTTCATGTCAGGAAGATACCCCAAAACACAGCCTGTGGGGCCAAGAGGCTCCTGAGAAGGCTGGGCAAGGCCACGGGTCAGCTGCCACATGGGGGACAGTCTGCGTGAGACCAGAACACCGGCCCAGCTAGGGGCCCAGCAGTCCTGCTGAAGTCAGGCTCTCAGACCCCTGCTTACCCAGGCTTCTCCCTTCCCCTCTTCTGGAGCAGAGACCAGCCAGTGTGGGGACGCTGACAAGCTGCTCTCAGAACAGTGGCCCCTCACTCTGCCCCTACCCCTGGCAGCGAGCCAGTGCAGCCCAAGCTGAGGCACCCAGAGCTGTTGAATATAAGAGCAGGAAGGTCTCTCCAAGCCCCACCCCTCTCACCCCGCTCCATCAGACCAGGAACAGGGAGGTGAAGGGACCTCCCCATGGTCAGGCCCTGGCAAGTATCATCTTGTCTGTAAACAGGCAATGGGAGCAGGGGGCGGGTTCTAGAAAGTAGAGGAGACACAGGTTCTATCCCTGGTCTGGGAAGATCCCACAGGCCTCAGGGCAACTAAGCGCATGCACCACAACTACTGAGCCTGTGCTCTGGAGCCCGTGAACTGCACCTGCTGAGCCTGCGTGCCTCGAGCCTGCGCTCCACAGCAAGAGAAGCCACTGCAGTGGGAAGCCCATGTCCTGCAACTAGAGAATCTGCACAGCAACCAAAATCCAGAACAGCCGAAAAGACCCCTCCCCAGACCCTAGGCACCTTGGAAGGGAGCCCTGGTCTGTGTGCCCAGCCTTCAGGCTCTGCCTTAAGCCCGAGTGACTCTGGTCACGCCAGACTGGCTGCTGTTCCATGCCCAGCACTTTGCTGCCTCCAGGCCTCAGCTCACCCAGGTCCCTCCGTCCAGGAACGTCCCCATATCTGCATTCACTCAGGACTCAGCCTGCCCCCAACGCCTTACTTCCCAAACTGCTCTGCAGCCCAGGGACTTCATTCCGAGAGTAATGGTTGGGCGGCGGGGCCAGCACAGGCACGGGTGTGGAGGTGGGACTCGGGGACCCTGTGCGGCCTCTGTAAAGGCTCCTGGTGCTGCTGGAGGCCAGGTAACTGTGCGGTCAGCTGCAGGCTCCAGGTTGTCCCCCAGCCCCTTCGGACCTCTCCTTCTGCTGAATTCTGTCCTGGGGGCCCAGGAGAGCTGCAGCTGGGTAGGAGCTAAGAGACCTGGGTCTGTGACCCTGGTGAGCAGGTCACCTTGCCTCCTGAGCCCCAGGGACCCTGTCTGTAAAGTGGGGGGTGGGTGTGGAGCACCACCAGCACAGTGCTCAGCCCCCACCAGCCCCCGACCTCTGATGACCCAGAGCAGGGGAAGCCAAGGTGGAGCAGGTGGGACCCCTGAGGGAGCCGCTCCACTCCACAGAGGGGCACCCAGGCGCAGAGGTCTGAAGCAACTGTCCTCGAGCTCCTGAATGACCCAGGGCATCAGACCAGGTTTCTCTACTGTCTAGAGGTTAAGTGATTGGCCCGGAGCACACAGTGATGGAGCTCGGCTACCCTCCAGCCTTTAGGCTCCCTGGGGTCATTTGGTGGTTCTCTCTGCAGATTAGTGTCCCTGCCTGGGGCTGGCAGCAGGTGGGCCCTATGGTCTCTGAGCAGGCTGGAGCTGGGGTGAGTCCTGGGCACATGGACACACGGGGCATTCCAGGGGCTCCGCCCCGTGAGGTCAGGCCCTCAGGGGCCCTGCTGAGCTCCAGAGCTGCAAATAGCTTCAACCCAAAGCCTTGGTCAGGGGAACCCAGTCCCTCCAAGGCCTGGCCTGGCAATCAGCATTTCCCCTGCTTTCCTCCCACTTCATCCATGCAGCCCCAGCCTTATTACAGAAGCCTCAGCCTTGACATCAGTGGGTTCCCTCTCATTATATAGGTGGGTAAACTGAGTTACCTGGGGCTTCCCCAGTGGCGCTAGTGGTAAAGAATCCACCAGCCAATGCAGGACATGAGGATTTGATCCCTGGGTCTGGAAGATCCCTTGGAGAAAGCAATGGCAACCCACTCCAGTTTTCTTGCCTGGAGAATCCCATGGACAGAGGAGCCTGGTGAGCTACAGTCCATGGGGTCACAGAGAGTCGGATACCACTGAGCGACTGAATGATGACAACTGAATCACCTCATCACAAAGTGCGGCAGTGATCAGCCCTCTGGGCTCTAACCGTGGTCTCTGCCTGATTCACAGCGACCACTCCCTAGGTCTCCATCATCTTGTCTGTAAACAGGGCTGTGCACAAAGTATCCTCTAAGGACTCTCCCCACTTACTCCCCCACCGTTCTGGACACCCTGCCCAGGCTCTAAGTGTGAGATGTGAACTCTGCCTCAGAGCCACCAACAGGACAAATGGGCTGGGGGACCCTTACTCCCAGAGGTTGGCCTTGGCAGACCCCACCCTGGCCCCTCACCTCTCACCCCCGTCTGCTCAAGTGCATCCTCCGGTGGGGGAGGATGGCGGCACTAACACAAGCGTGATGTTCCGTGCTCAAAGCCCCTGGGCCCCTTGGGCACTCAGATTCCTTCCTCACCTCTCGCTAGCCCTCTGGCCTGGGGTGGGAGTGGCCCCCGGGAGCGACATGCAGCCTCGGTCTGTCCCAGGCCCACTGCTTCCTGTCACCCCCAACCGGCTCCTCCTCTGGTCCTGAGGTGTCTGAGCCCTGAGGTCTGAGCCCCCCACCATGACCACCCCCAAAGCATCCCACACCAACCCGCCTCCTTGGCGTTTGCCCTCCCCATCAGCATCCTTTTCTCCACTAGACCCCGGCTCTGTGTGCCACCCAGCAGGAACGCTGCCTTCTCCTCTGAGGTCCATTCCCTGTGCTACATCTGCACCCCCCACCATACTGAGTCCCTGCTTCCAGAGGGGCGGGGGGGGGCTCGGTGGGGGAGGGCAGGAGAGGGAGGAGGAAGCACATGGGAGCTGTCCTGGAGGGCAGCAGCGCCCCCTCCAGGAGAAAGCCCTGGGGGAGACCCTCTTAGGAGAAAAGGCAGGGCCTGCTTACTAACCAACCCCCCTTCAAAACCCACGCCCACCCAGCAGGGGCCTGGCAGCCCAGGTGGAGGCCTGGCTGCGGCAAGCCTCCCGGAGCTCCCGGGGTACCGGAGGAGGAAGCCCTGGACACCTCTGCAGAAGCTGCCAAGCAGGAGAGAGGAACCAGGCTCGGTCTGTGCAGGACCGCTGTCCACCTCTGAGCCTTGCCAGAGCTGGAGCAGCTGGATGGCCTCGGGGGACAGGCTGGTGATGGGGACTCAGGAGGGAGAACACAGGCCTGGAGTAGCCATGGAGGACCCATGGGCTTGGGACCAGCTCCCTCCATCCTGGCCTCAGTCTCCCTCCCTGTGAGACCCAGGGTGTGGACATGATGTGCCCAGGCCAGGCCCCCCAGGGAAAGGGGGGTCAGCCTGGCAGTGGAACTGACAGCCACTTGCCACCTTGGGCCAGAGACAGAAGGCTCTGGGCGCCCCCTAGTGGGCACTCCTGCTGGCCAGAACCAGGACCCAGAGCCCAGACAAGAACCCAGGGGCAAGCAGGAGTCACAGGGCTGCATTCTGCCCCCTCCCAGGGCCCTGGTGCAGCTGTGTGATCCTGGGCAAGTCAATGTGCCTCTCTGGGCCTTGGTCTCCCCAGCTGTCAGACAAGGAAGAGGCAGATCAGGGGCTGTCAGGTCGCTTTGAGGGCCCCAGAGCAGGGATGTTCCGGCTAAGTTGGCCAGAAGCTGGTAGGGGAAGGGGTGGCTCACCGATATCTTGGTGAAGACGGACAGCAGCAACGACAGGACAGACAGGTACATGCGAATCCGCTGGCCTCCGTAGCGCTTCTGCATGTATTCAGGCATGGTGACGATCTAGGGGCATAGGCCGGGGGCTAAGCTCACTGCTGCAAGGCCACAGCTAGCAACTGGGCCCGGAGCATCTCACAGCCCCAGCACCAGGCCTAGAATTCCAGGCTTACACTTCCAATCACATGGTGAGGGGCTTAGGCTGGGCCGTAGTGGGTTGAGACAGGAGGGATGCATGGGGGGCTGTGGCTGGGGGTAGGGGACAAGTTGGAAGGCTGTTATAACAAATCCAGATGAGCTCTGGCTAGATGGGGAAGTATGAGACTGAGACATCCAGGAAATGTGAACCACCGGACTTAGTGACGCCCGGCTGGGACTAAAGAAACAGCACAATTGAGCATGTGACTTGCAGCCCAGGTGTGCAGCCTGTGTGCTCAGGTAGATGGAGCACCCTCCTCCAGATGCAACATGCAGGTACAGTAGAGACCAACAGACAAGGCACCTGGGCTGAGGGCCCAGGGGACCTGACTCCATGGGTTGATAGAAACGTTAAGCAGGACTAGAAACAAACCCAGAGCTCAGACTTGTGGTTTCACTTACCAACTCATGTGCGAAGCCAGGGGTCCTGCCCATCGCCACCACCCACTCTACCCCAGGCCCAGATGTCCCGAGGCCCCCAGCTGGGCTGTCCCTGAGCAGACTCACCTCCGAGGAGAGGTAGATGGGCACAAACACCCATGCCAGGGCCAGCAGCACATAGGTAGCCTGCGGGGGACAGAGGCAGGTAAGGATAGGGACATACAGGGTCAACAACTGTCCTCGCCTCCTCTCTGCAGCCCTGAACACTAAGGATGATGGCCGAGGCTCAGGGCTCCCTGCCTGCAGCATTCTGTAGACCCAACCTCCCCATCAACCCTGTGTGCCTGGATCTTGGCCTTCCGGGTTGCTGGGTACTGCCTCTGGCCATGAAGGGGTGGGCTCTGATGAGCACCATCAAGCACCTATCAAGGTTGCTGCCCACCCCATCCCATTCCCACCCACGGCGGACACCCTCCCCTGGAGCTCACATTCCACTCAAAGCCGGCCACTGCCAAGCCTCCAGCCGCTCCCGAGCCCGCCAGTCCAATGAAGAGGCCCGAACCCTCACTGCTGGCAAAGAGGGAGGCTCCGATCTGGAGGAGAGAGAGGGGAAGAGCTAGCATCAGCCCTGCCCTCTCCACGCCTTCTACCACCTGCCCCCCACCGCCACTCAGGGATCCCTGCCGGCCTAGGCCCCATCTCTGCCTCTTTGGCCCGGCCTGGAGGTGACCCTGGGTGTGAGGAGGACACAGGCAGTGACGGCAGGGATGCAGATGCAGGCTGACCTAGGGGTCAGATTGGCCCCAGTGCAAGGAGGGGTGGGAGGGGTTGGGGGCACTCACCGGCCACCACGTCATGTCCCGGCCGGCCAGGAAGTAGCCGCTCACTGTGTTCCTGCTGGCCCGGCAGGAGGACTGCAAAGACAGGGGCAGGAACTGGAGCCTTTGGTGGGCCAGAGGCAGGGAACAATGGGCCGCTACTGCGGGAAATAGGGCACTGGCTCCCCAGAGAGTGGGAAACACAGGTGAGCCTGAGACCCAGCAGTTACATCCCGGCTACATCCGGGAGAGCTGAGAGCAGGTGCTGGGATGACCCCCACAGGGCTGCTCACAGCTGTGTAATGCACCGCAGCCTGAGGGTGGAAGCAACCTCAAGGCTCATCAGCTAATGGATAGATGGACGGATGAACAAACGTGCAGCCACACCAGAGACCATCACCCAGCCCCCAAGAGGAAGAGGCATCACTGCTTGCTGAAACACAAGTCCATCAACATCCAGGCCTGGTTCTCCCAGACTCCACCTGCCTGCTCTCTGCTGCCCAGATGCTCAGGATGACTAAGCTGGTTTGTCTGGGCCCACCACTTGAAGCTTCTGATATGACTGCTGGCTGCCTGTCCCACTACATCCCCCTGACCTCTGCTTTCTCTCTGTGCTCATGATCCAGCCAACTGAACACAGTACAGTCTGAGGACTCTCACCATCTTGCCAGGATGGCCACGTCCAGCTGCGTAGGTGGCGCACTGCACAACCTCCGGAGCCACCCTGGTCTTAGCCCCTGCTTTTCTCTGTTGTGTTCTCTTATCCTCAAGGATGTAGTAGATGTTGCCAATGGCCTTCTCACATCATTTTCCCTTCCTACAAGGGCCTGATCTTTCCCAGCGGTTGACTGAGTGGTTCTGACTCACTCCAGCTCCAGGGGTCCCAAGCCACCTAAGTCACAGAGCCTGTCCCATTCCTCATGTACTCTGCATGTACTCAGATGTACTCTGCATGTAAGTTAAATAAACAGGGTGACAATATACAGCCTTGATGCACTCCTTTCCCAATTTTGAACTAGTCCATTGTTCCATGTCCAGTCCTAACTATTGTTTCTTGACCTGCATACAGGTTACTCAGGAGGCAGGTAAGGTGGTCTGATATTTCCATCTCTTCAAGAATTTTCCACAGTTTGTCGTGATCCACACAGTCAAAGGCTTTAGTATAGCCAACGAAGCAGAAATAGATGTTTTTCTGGAATTCTCTTGGTTTCTCTATGATCCAACAGATGTTGGCAATTTGATCTCTGGTTCCTCTGCCTTTTCTGAATCCAGCTTGTACATCTGGAATTTCTTGGTTTGAGTACTGTTGAAGCCTAACTTGAAGGATTTTGAGCATGAATTTGCTAGCACGTGAAATGAGCACAATTGAGTGGTAGTTTGAACATTCTTTGGCATTGCCCTTCTTTGGGATTGAAATGAGAACTGACCTTTTCCAGTCCTGTGGCCACTGCTGAGTTTTCCAAATTTGCTGGCATATTGAGTGTACCACATTAACAGCATCATCTTTTAGGATGTGAAGTAGCTCAGCTGGCATTCCATCACCTCCACTAGCTTTGTTCGTAGCAGTGCTTCCTAAGGCCCACTTGACTTCACACTCCAGGACGTCTGGCTCTAGGTGAGTGACCACACTGTTGTGGTTATCTGGGTCATTAAGACCAGGCAATAAATTAATAAATAGTAATGATAATATTTTTTAAAAAGAAAGCCTCCACTGCAGGGGCCCCTCCTCTGACCCCCAGCATGGTTCTCCCAAGAACACAGCACACTATGGTTGGAATGGATTTTCACATCCACTGGGCTCTTGTGCTCCTTGGAACAGCTGTGAGAGGTGAGTGTACAGATCTATGGAGTCTGTTTGAGGAAACAGGAGGTTAAGTAACTGTTTCCAGAACACACAGACCCAACTTTCCTGACACTCAGCACCGGGCTGCCTGAGAGTTACTATTTAATCACAGGAGAATGAATTCCAGTCACTGTGGCTGTTACCTCCACCGGCCCCTCCTCTGCCTCCACCATCGTCTCCACCGGCCCCTCACCCACCGCCTCCACCTCTACCTCCACTGGCCCCTCCTCTGCCTCCACCATCGTCTCCACCGGCCCCTCACCCACCGCCTCCACCTCTACCTCCACCACTCGCACTTCCTACTACAGGATCGACAGCAGCAGCAGGGTCCCTTATGTGTGGTCACCTCAGGTAGAAGACCTCTCCCATTTGGGAACTTGGGACCTAGGACCAGGCAGGTGATACATGTCTTACAGATAAAGACCCTGAAGGTCAAAGAGCTGAGCAACTTCCAAGGATCCTAGAACTGGGGCCATGGCCAGAGAAGATAAGAGGGGCCCCTCATTCTCCACCAGGAGAGGAAGATCACTGCCAGTCAAGGCTCAGGGGTGCCGGCCAGGGGAGCTCTGGAGACAAGACTGGCCGGCTTGTGTCCACCTTCCACCCAGGATTAGGAGTAGATGGAGGAGGCCCTCCCCTCAGGGCAGGGTCCTGGGTTCACTGCCCAAGTCCCTGCTCCCTGAAGCCCTGGGGTTCACCTGCAATGGGGCTGAGGGGTGCAATACGCACAGCATCTGCATAGCAGTGGCCCCACTGCTGCTGGAGCCCGTGGTGACCTAAAGCCCTTCTCTCTTCTCAAAGGCCGAAGAAACTGGCTTATGAACTAGGCAAGGCTGGCGGACACGGCGTTGTTAAAACAGAGACCCCAGGCCCTGCATGCCACTGCCCCGCCCTGGATTTGGCTCAGCTGGTGTGGGCGCAGCCAAGAACCCCTGTGATTCTGTAAGCCCATCTGACATCGGAGGGGAGGCCAGAAGACTGCGCGCTGTGCCAAGCGCCCAGCTCATCAGCTGCACAGAAGCCCCCAGCGTCCTGCTCGACTTGCCCTTAGAGACAGACTTGAGAATCCGTCTCCAAAGAGAGAAAGGGACTTGGTCAAGGCCTCCGGCAAGTCTCCCCAGAACTGGGAGGAGGGCCCATGGGCATCGGGCCTCCAGAGAGAGGATGCCATGCCCAGGGACATCCCAGACAGTTCTCACACCCCAGCGCCCGCCCCAGCCTGTGCCACCACTGTCCTCTCACCCATATGCCCACAGCCACGTTCAGGGCAAAATACACGGTGATGACGGCAATGTCCACTGTGGTCAGCTGCGGCCTGGGGGTGTGGGGGTCGCTGGTGGAGTTGTCCACAGCCATCCTGCAGCAGAGCCAGCTCTGAGCGAGTGGGACTGAGGGCTGGACCAGAGCAGAGGGCTTCCTGGCAGGCAGTAAATTTATGATTAAACCAGCACGATGGTGACATTCCAGCCCACAGTGCACGCTTCAAAGTGCAGCTGGGTCTTCTCCACCCTACCCCCTCCCCTGCTCCGGTGGGAACTGCTGGGGGAGGGGCACCTCTTTACACACAAAGGAGACTTGGGAAATGTAAAGGGTCTAGTGGATCTAGAGGAACCAGAGTTGTCCCAGAAAGAAAGGGCTTGTTACTGAATGCATGCAATTCAGGTAAGGAGCAGGAGGGTTGGGGGCAGGTGCCTCTCCCCTGGGGATACAGCCAAGACAGTATCCCTTGGCAGTGACTTGCATCTCTTGGGTTACTTCCAGCCACAGCAGTCCTGGTCCTAGAACATGCTCTGTTGGACACTAGCGGCTTGTCACCACATTTCCTGTCCTCTTTTCTAGACCAGGCCCATGAGTCCCTTCTTGATCATCCCCTTGGGTCCCCTTGTCTCCCACCACCACGGATACTGGGCCCCACATTGAGTAAGCATCTGCCAGAGGCTGGGCCACGCTTAACCTTTCTGCTCACTGACCCGTTCTGTGCTCAGAGTAAGTGCTGTGGGTCACAGTCAGGGAAGAGGCGGGAGGGTGGCCACCTGCCCTCATCCAGCCACTTGAGGGCCAGAGCTGGGCTTTAGCCCTGTACCCAACCCCAGATGCTCCCCAGTGGTGGCAGTGGCTTGGGTCCACTATGTCCCTCGTGCTCAGATGCTTACTCAGATTAAATCAGTGTGTGCAGCTGGGCAGCTCTCGGTGACACAGCCCGTGGCTTCACAGAGCATTTGGAGTTTACCCTGACATGCAGCCCTTCCAGAAGTGTTAATGAGTGAGTGGCTGGTACTGGGAACACCGGTTTGCAAAGCCAACCGTGACTGTTACTTGGTAACCGAGGCGGAGGGTTTGAAGATTAATCCCCCTCACATGCAGGACTTGACCGGGAAGAAGTAAGTCGCTCCTTACGGTAGACTCAGGCAGGCCCAGACTGTCCTCCCCAGCCACCCTCACATTCAGCCAGCTAGGCTCTCAGACGTCTTACTCATTGTTGGAAATGCATCATGACTCAAAAGGTCATTTTGTACCGCAGAGGGATCCAACTGGGTAATGTCCAGATTTATTAAACTGGTCTCCTAAAGAGGAAGTAGCTGAAAGAACAGTCTTTGGTCCCCTCTCCATAGCCTGGGTCTCAGAAGGAAATATACCACTTAGACAGAGTCCTCCACCCCCTCCACTGTCTAATCAAAAGACCTGGGGAGAGACGGCTGACATGAGCTGATGGATGGGGCCAGGGGAAGGGTGGCAGGGGAGGGACTGGAGAAGAAATTCCACACAGCAGTCCAATCGCAGTCTACACTCTCCTCCAGCCTCCCCTGACCACACTCGCAGATCCAGCTCCTCTGGGCCAGCTCACCCAGGACAGGAAGACAAACAGCTGTCCAGCCAAAAAGTCACAACTGGCGACTGCACATGGACACACCATCACCATCCAGAGTCCAGAGTTTACATTAGGGTTTATTCTTGCTGTTGTGTGTTCCATGGGTTTAGATGTATGTATGATGACACACATCCATCATTAGAGTATCACAGAGCATCTTCACAGCCCTAAAAATCTAGGCTCTGTATATTCCTGTCTCCATTCCCCCACCAACACTTGATCTCTTGGTGTCCACAGTTTTACCTTCTCCAGACCATCATATAGTTGGAATTACATAGTATGTAGCTTTTTTAGATTCACTTAAGATTCATTTTAGTTTCCTCCACATTGTTTCATGGATTGATAATTCATTTCCTTTTGCTTGAACAATATTCCATTGTCTGAAGGCACCACAGTTTATCCATTTACCTGCTGAAGGACATTTTGATGGGTTCCAAGTTTTGGCTATTATGAATAAAACTGCTATAAAACTCCATGTGCAGGTTTTTATGTGGACATAAGTTTTTTACTCCTTTCAGTAGATACCAAAGAGCATGACTGCCGGATCACATGGTAAAAGTGTGTTTAGTTTTGTAGGACACTGCCAAACCATCTTCCCAAGTGGTCATTTCTGTGTCCCCACAAGTGATGAAGGAGCTCCTGTTGTTCCATCTTATCAGCATTCGATGCTCTCAGTGTCCCAGATGTCAGTCTAAGAAGTGTGCAGTGTTTCTCGTTGTTTTAACTTGTCGTTTCTTGATGGTATACGATGGAAGGCATCTCTTCATATGCTTCTTTACCATCTGCATACTTTCTTTAGTGAGGTGTCTGTAAGGTCTTTGGCGTTTTTTTTTTTTCAATATAAATTCAAAGGGTTTCCTGTCCCAAATGCCACAGAAAAATGGATCAAAATATGTGAACAAGTTTTAAGAAAAAAGAATTCTATATGTTGACATTGATGTCTATTTAACTGATCAAAAACAAAGTCCTATTACTTTGTTTTAGTGGAGTTTGAATAATAACAAATCAATCCTGGAATTTTCTCCTTTCTAAAAATCACCTAAATCTAAGCATATTGTAATCTCACTTCCAAGTTTTATGGTTCACTTTTAATCAGGTTTTTATTTTCTAATGGAGATTTAATTGTTCTCTTTACTAGTCCTTTATCAGATGATTGTTTTCCAAAGACTTGTCCTTGTCTATGATGGGTCCTTTAACACTGAGTATCACAGAGCAGTAGTTTTTAATTTTAGTGAATTGCAGTTTATCAACTCTTTCTTTCATGGATCATCCTTTGGTGTCATATCTGAAAAACCATTGCCATAACCAAGGTCATCCAGATTTTCTTCTAGGAGTTTGGCTTTTACGTCTGCATTCCTTTTGTTTTTTTCCCTCCTGCATGTGAATATCCAGTTATTGGTGGCTCAGACGGTAGAGAATCTGTCTGCAATGCCAGAGACTCAGGTTTGATTCCTGGGTTGGGAAGATCCCCTGGAGAAGGGAATGGCTACCCACTCCAGTATTCTTGCCTGAATTCCGTGGACAGAGGAACCTGGGGGGCTACAGTCCATGGGGTCGCAAAAAGCTGGACATGACTGAGTGACTAACACTTTCACACTGTCATCCAGTTATTTAAGTCCTGTTTGTTGAAAATATTTTTGGTCCACTGTGTTGCCTTTGCTCCTTTGTAAAGAGTGGTTAACTATATTTCTGTGGG
Organism: Oreotragus oreotragus; assembly: GCA_006410675.1. Taxonomy (NCBI): domain Eukaryota; kingdom Metazoa; phylum Chordata; class Mammalia; order Artiodactyla; family Bovidae; genus Oreotragus; species Oreotragus oreotragus. The sequence goes on from SJYX01012345.1 coordinate 109,344, forward strand.
TCTGTTTATGAGCATTCTCTATTCTGTTCAACTGATCCATCTTTTCAACAATATTTTGTTGTTGTTTTTGGCTTTGCCATAGGGCATGTGGGATCTTAGTTCCCTGACCTGGGGTCAAACCCATACCCCTTGAAGTGGACATGCAGTCTTAAGCCACTGGCCTACCCAGGAAGTCCCACCACACTCCTGATTATGGCAACTTTACAGCTGGCTTGAAGAGAGGTAGTGTGAATATGATCTTTCCCTTCAATTATTGCCTTGGCTATTCTGAGTCTTCTCTCTCTCCATGTAAACTTTAGAATCAGTTTGACAAAATCCAAGAAATAATCTGGTGGAATCTTTACTGAAATTCCATTGAATTTTAGACCAAATTGGAAAGCACTGACATGTTGACAAGTCTCCCTATCCATGAACATAGGCTATCTCTCCATTTAGTTTTTTTAAATTTATTTCATGTTTTGTAGTTTCCCTTACCTAGATTTTATGCCTATTAGATTTATACTTAATATTTCACTTTTGTGGTGCTAGTGTATATGGTTTTGTATTTTTATTTTCAAATTCCACTTGTTCTTTGCTGGTATACAGGAAAGCAATTGACTTTTATCCTACAATCTTGCTATAATCACTTATTAGTAATGAGTTGGGAGAGTTCTTGATTCATATTTTCTACAGAGCTCCCTGCCACAGGGTTGGAAGTGTGGGTCAGGTATCGGCAACTTTACTAAGAGCTGGATTTGACAAAAGTTAGCTACATTTACTGTCTAACACTTTCCCTGGAAGTTGCAAACCTTCAAGCCTCCAGAGTTCCAAAATCATTAAATGGATTTGCCACGGTTTAGATGGAGACAGATTCCTGGTGCTTCCTATTCCACCATCTTCCACAAATCCTCCCCATTTGATTCATTTTTATTATTCCTCTATATTGATATCCTCCATTCGGTGACATATGTTTCCTATACTTCCCTTTAGTTTTTTGAGCATGTTTAAAACAAATGATTTAAAGTCTTTGTCTAGTACGTTTAAAGTCTGAGCTTCCTCAAGGAAGACCCTGAATATGGGTACAACCTTGTTTCTTTAGATGCCTCAAACTTTTTGTTGTTGAAAACTGCTATTTCTAATATAATGTGACGGAAATCAGGGTCTTCTCCATCCACAGGGTCTGTCTGCTTTTCTCAACTGATTCTGTAAAGTCTGCATTCTTCATTGTGGCAACTGAAATCTCTGGACAGTCAGCTTAGTGGTCAGCTAGTGAGTCATCACACACTTCCATAAAACTCTGAAACCAGAAAAGAAGAGAGAGAACAGCATTCCCAATCTGCAGGTGGGCTGAGTCCTGGGCATGCCATCAACGCTCAGCTAGGAAATCTATAACCCCACTGGGGCCCTCACTTCTTGCTGGCACAGAAACCCAAGGTCAGACAGAGGTGCAAGTTTATGGCTTTCTCAAGTCTTTCTGAGCACATGCTCAGAAAGCAAAGGTTTAAGGTTTTTTAGAAGAAAAAAAAAAGCAATTTTTCTCTTTGTAAGAAAGTCTTTTTTTGTTTACATGAGCTGGAGGGGACTGTGGTTAGATGACCCCAGTATCTCACAGCCTGATAAACTCTAAGGCAGAATGCTGGGCTCTGAACTCTGACAGACAATACGAGATGCTCGACACTGACCAGGGTCACAGTGCTTGCCCTCTGGAACCCCCTCCCTCCAGCACCTCATCATCCAGAGCAGAGCATGCAGCGGAGCGTTTTGTTTCGAGTATGACTGTGCTATCAGACGAGGAGCAGAACAAAGCCACGCCAAGATGCAGACGGCAGCTCATGCCGACTCCTGACCTGACCCCAGTGGCTCATGCTGGTTTCCCAACTCCACTCCTGCCGCAGTCAACTGACTATGCATCATGAACGTGCAGGGCCCTGGACAAACAGAACAGGGAACATTACATCCCAAAGACACAACTATACCATGCAAAGCTGCAGAAATCTCCACAAGCTGACCAACACTTCAACATCCACACGTGGATATTCAGCTTCCACTTTATTTTAGTTATAAAACAATTGCCAAAACACAAAATTAAAAAAACACACACACACAAACACAGTATGTTTTTATTCCTTCTTTTGTTGCAGAAAATAAATAACCATCACATATTCCATATGCTTGTCTATAAAAGCATTTCTAAAAATGTCATTTACTGGATTTAACAGCATAATCTTTTTGGCTTTTCAACTGCAGTATCATACAGCAGATCATTTTATTTTACTAACTTTTTAAAAGCACTTGAGCTGCAGCAACTTTCAATAAAGGCCGTTTGTGAGCTTAAAAATCTTTTTCCAAGTTATTTTTTAAACGGTTAAACTGAATACAACCAGGTCTTAAATTTATTCTATTTAAGAGGAGAATATAGTTTTTCTTTTATAAAAATTCCCCCTCAAACTCACAAACACCCAAATGGACATAAAAAGTGGGTCTGTCTTCATAGAAATTAACAAAAGGAAGGAACAAGACACAGCCAGCCCCCATGAAATGCATCCAGCTGGGCATGCGCCTCAGAGTACGGACGCTCACGACTCCAGTGTGACCCTCGGGACTTTTTAAAAGAACAGTGTTCAGTCATCTAAACCTATGTTTCTGAAAAGGTAGGACATAGACTCCCCATTGTGAATCCGACGGATGGCTTCTGAGAGGGTCATGCTGATATCCACAGTTTTGATTTTGGGGCACTGGAGCTTCTGGATTTCATGTGGAATTGTATTGGTAACCACCACCTGCCAATCAAGAGGAAGAAAGGAGAGGTCGTAACACCAAGTAGTCTCCTGGATGGATCTGAAAACGTGACACATTCTCCCCCTTCTGAGTCCTACTTCCAGGACTGGGGTCTACTCTGCCTTCAGCATGAGTTCAGTCAGTGTGAACACAACTTGCACCTGAGGTTAAGGTTTGCACCCACTGTGACAGCTATAGAGACAGATGACAGCAAGTGTGGGCAAGGACATGGAGAAACTGGAAGGCTCACTCACTGCTGGTGGGAACGCAAACTGGTTCAGCTGTGTTGGAAAACAGCCTGGAGGTTCCTCAAACGGTTAAACATAGAGTTACCGTGTGACCCAGCAATTCTTCTCTTAGGTAGACACCCAAGAGAAATGAAAACATCTCCATCGGAAAACCTGTACATAAAAGTTCACAATAGTGTTATTTACAATAGTCAAAAAGAGGAAACAACCCAAATTATGAATAGAAAGCAAAATGTGCTGCATCCAGGCAATGAAATACCATTAGACAAAAATAAGGAATGAAGTACTGGCACCTGCTCCAACACGGGCGAACCTTCAAAACATTGTGCTAGTGAAAGGAGCCAGACACCAAAGGCCACGTATCATACGATTCCATTTACATGAGAAGGCCGGGTTAGGCAAACCTGTTACAGAGACAGACAGCGGATTAGCGGCCACCTAAAGATGACGGGTTGAGAAGAAATGCAGGCAGACAACGGGTAAGGAGCTCCACTGGGGCAGCCTGAAAATGTTCTAAAAGTGCGGGTGGTAATGGTTGCACAATTCTGTGGAAAAATTGAAGATTATTATATATTTTTTAAGTGAATTTATATTGGAGTACAGTTGACTTATGATGTGTTAGTTTCTGTTGTACAGCATAGTGAATCCGTTATACATATGCATATATCCACTCCTTTTCAGCTTCTTTTCCATACCCAGCATTATAGAGTATTGATGGGTAGAGTTACCCTGTGCTATGTATACAGCAGGTCCTTGTTGATCATCTGTTTTATACATCATAGTGTGTCTGTGTCAATCCAAATCTCCCAATTTATCCCTCTCCCTCCTTCCCCCCTGATGACCACAAGTTTGCTTTCTACATCTGTGACTATTTCTGTTTTGTAAATAGGCTCATTTTTACCATTTTTTAAAGACTCTACTTATAAGCAATATATGACATTTGTTTTTCTCATATACTTTAAATGGGCCAGTCATAGGCATGTGAATTACAGACCTTCCTCCCACCCACCATCCAAGCTTTCACTTTACATGGTTACAGTTACCCCTGGTCAAGCTCGGTCTGAAAACATTACATGGAAGGTTACAGAAATAAATAACCCATACATCTTAAATCATGCAGAGAGCCGAGTAGTGTGAGAAAATCTCACACCGTGGTGCCCCATCCGGGAGAGGACTCATCCCTCTGTCCGGCAGATCCCACCCCGGCAGTGACTCACAATGCCTGTGACTAGTGGACCCTTATCCGGCTTAATAATGACCCCAGAGCACAAGAGCAGTGATACTGGCATTTCAGATACACCAAAGAGAAGTTGCTAAGTGTTTCCTTTAAGCAAAAAGGCAAAAGTTCTCAAGGAAAGAAAAAACGTTTGTGCACTGAGATTGTGAAGATCCATGGTAAGAATGAATCGTCCATCTGTGAAATTGTGAAGAAGGAAACAAATTCATGCTGGTTTTGCTGCTGCACCTCAAACTACAAAAGTTATGGCTACAGTGTGTGGTAAGTGCTTACTTAGTTAAGATGAAAAAGGCATTAAATTTGCACAATAAGGTATGTTGTTATAATAGTTACATTTTATCATTAGTTATTGTTAATCTCCTACTGTGCCTAACTAATAAACTTCATCACAGATTACACACAGGGTCCAGTACTATACTGTACAGTTTTGGACATCCCCTGGCAGGCCGTGGAACCCATCTCCTGTGGATAAGTGGGGACTTTGGACTTCCCTTGTGGCTCAGCTGGTAAAGAATCCACCTGCAATGTGGGAGACCTGGGTTCAATCCCTGGGTTGGGAAGATTCCCTCAAGAAGGGAAATGCTACCCACTCCAGTATTTTTGCCTGGAGAATTCCATAGTCTGTATAGTCCATGGGTCACATAGAGTTAGACACGACTGAGTGACTTTCACTTTCCGGTATATCTCAATAAAGCTGATATTTTAAAAAGTTAAGATTTGATAAAACATCTATAAAAGGAGAAACAAACATTTTTAAAAAGCTATTAAAAAAAAACCAAACTCAGCCTTCTTTAAAAAAAAAAGGATAGAAATACTTCTCAAGTTATTATTTATAATACATATTTCCTACTTCTAAAATAAGCCTACTTCCAAAATAAGTTCATAACAAGAAAGTCCACACACGAGACTTGAACAGGACAGTCAGGGATCATGCCAAACCAGCACCAAGAATGCAATCACCTGGCCACCGTGAGGACTCAGATTGGCTCTCTGCCTGATCTTCCAGGAATGTACAGGAGACAGCACTTTTATTTCTTAAGATAATAAGCATGTGATTCACACAATCACTGTCCACCCAGCCAGGCCCTGGGCCGAGGTGGACAGAACAGAGCAGGGATGCCTGCTTGGCTCACTTCACCAGCCAGGCGCTGGGCCGAGGCAGACACAGCAGGGCAGGGATGCCTGCTCGGTTCACTTCACCAGCCAGGCGCTGGGCCAAGGTGGACAGAGCAGGGTAGGGATGCCTGCCCGGCTCACTTCAGCTGGGCGCCACAGGCATGTAGGAAGATGGCCAGCATGCCCTCCTCTCTGTCACGTCACGGGCATCTGTCCAGGGGGAGTTGGGCTTTATTAGCATCAGGCAAATAGGGTCTGAACCCACGTGCGCCTCGTGGCTGCCCAACCTGAGGTCCCTGCATGTCTCTCACTCTCCCCACAGGGGTGTGTCGGAGCTCAGGGTGGGTGTGTGTCTGACCCCGGGCAGTACTTGCAGGGACCGTGTACTCCATCGACAGAAGTTACTAAAACTACCACCCACTGCCACTGTCAGGAGCAGAGGCTACAGCCAGTGACCAACAAAACAGAACTCAGGCCAGGAATCCACTCTTAACTCTCCACCTGCTCTCGTGACTTCAGGTCAGGGGCCCACGTGCACCAGCAGCTGTGCCCACATGTGGCCCGGCTCTGTTACCTCATCGATGGCAGACTCCTCGATCAGCCGGGGGGCGTCGGAGGACAGCAGGCCGTGGGTCGCCATCACGAAGATCTTATATGCACCCCTCTCCTTTAGGGTCTCTGCGGCGGCCAGGAAGCTGTCTACATCGTCGATGATGTCATCCTGGCATTACAGACGCAGCAAAAGACATGAGCACTTGTGCAGAGGTAAGTCTAGACCATGGGGAGAGAGGAGGGACTAAAGACTTGTGCAGAGGTAAGTCTAGACCATGGGGAGAGAGGAGGGACTGAAGACATCTGCAAAGCTGAGTCTAGACCATGGGGAGAGGGAAGGGGCTAATTCTACTATGACATGCTCGCTGTCCACGGGGACCTGTCCAGACAGCGATATCACTGGCTTCCGTGGTGTTCCCTCTGGGCCTCCCAGCTGGACAGGCATGACAGCTGTCACTTCATGGCCCCTGGGCCCTTGTCTTTTTGTCCCTACTTTCCAGAGCAACGCCCCACCAGGCAGGGGTTCCAGGAACACGCACCCGTACGTTCATGCCCAGTACGGCACCTGTTAGGAGATGCTCTGACTCCACCAGGTTCTTTCCCCTTTGGTGCTACTTTTCCTTATTTTCTGAATTTTCTCCACTGGGTGGATGGGAAATGGGATCTTATATATATTTTTATAATGAGAAGACAAAAAATACTATCAACAAAATACACAGTCTAGTGGTTTCTAATCTCACAGACTCCCAGTACAAGGTAATAGAAAATACATATGGTGGTTTCTGTCCCTGGATCCTCACAGCAGGCTTCTAAAGTGGTTGTAGATGCCTCAGTAATGAGAGCACGACAAGAGTCTCTTGTCTTTACTCGGTGACTCTGGAAGGCTCCTGGGCAAGGGCTGGTCCCAGAAAGACCAGGCCATGATGAGAAGCATTTCCAGCCCCCTCAACTCCTCCAGAGAGGGAAGGAGGCTGGAAGTGGAGTTAATGACCTCATCACAGGGTTCAGGGAGCTTCCGGGTGGTGCGCCCCAACTCCACGGGGACTCTCCCAGCTCTTGCCCTGAGCATCTCTTCCTTCCTCTGGCTGCTCATCTGAGTCCTACATCACATCCTTCAATGAACTGGTGAACGTTAAGTTAGTGTCTGCCTGAGATCTGAGAGCTGTTCTAGGACATGTCTGAGTCCAAGGGTCCTGGGAGTCATGTTAGACAGAAGTTAGAGGTCACCTAACAACTCCAAGTTTTTGGACCGAAGCAAACATTTAGCCTAAGATACCCACCAACTTAAGTGAGACTTACTTGGCCATAGCATGATCCTCAGCACAATTAACAAGGTGAGCTGACAAGCTAACGAGGGTAAATACGACAACCAGTAGCAACAGAAGAGGCGCACGTACCACAATGATGGCGATCCTGCCTCCCACGTCACCAACAACTGTGATCGGGGGCTTTTCTTTAGGAATCAGCACTGGTCAGAAGAGAACACACACACAAGTTTCTGCATCTGACTTCCTGACATCCCTTTATCTGCCTAAAAGCAGAGCCCCCAAAAGAATTCAGTTGCCATAAATCCTGATCCAGGAACAACACAGAAGCCTGGCTCTCATCACCCAGACCAGAGGTCAGTGCCGCTCCTACATGGACATCACCATGGAGACAGACACAGGGCCCTGTTTCTCCCCGCCCTTCCTGAAAAAGCCACTCGTCCTCCCCTCGGTGCCCCTGCCCTACTCCCCTTCCCCTAAGCCCCAAATTCCAACCTTCTCCTAAAATCTGTCTTCTCTCTTGCTAATCTGTCTGTTGACAGTTTTATTTCACTGAGGCCTCTTGAGCAGTGAACCTAAAGAGGCTAGAGGAAAAGCTTTTTCTCCCTAACAGACTCAAACAAAAGCAGTATTGCTTTTTTTCCCACTGAAAAGGTATTATTAAAGCTTGAAAGAAGTTTCTTAAAGACAAAAACAAACTTATGCACAACTCCAACAGCCAGTCACAGCCACATTCCTTACGTTCCCTCCGGGCTCAGGCAGAAGACAGTGAATAAGACACTGCCTTACTCACACACATTCCTCAGGTTTTCTCTTGTTTCCAGTCAATTCTTTCAATGGGCTGCACAATGAGTTGTGCTCATGAGACCTTTTTCACCAAGGCCTCCCCTCTGAACTATTTACTTGTCTAGTATTTTACACCAGAAATGACAGGACCATGAATAACCTGGGCACCTAGAGCTTTCTGCCCATGTTAACCTCTGCTCTAGCACACACTACTGAGTGGATGAATGTGATCCCTGTTGGGCCACAAGTGAGTCTAAACTGGCCATGTTCATGGGTCTTCCTGGGATCAGACAGACCACTGCTAAGGGGCCATCAGAGATGTACTTCTCACAGCCAGAAAAAGGTACCAGTTTTTGCCAACTTAAGAAACAGACAAGAAGTACTTCATACTCAATAAAGAGATTAAGTCAGCCTTAAAGGCAAAGAGGAAGTGACCCGGGGCTGCACGCTTACTGGGGATCTCCAGGCTGGGGTGGATGGCGGCCGCGCTCCTGACCATGGGTGGGGAGTGCCGCCCGTCCACCAGGTCGGACTCGGCGTCCTGTGCTTCTCCATGAATCACCGCGATGCCCAGCCGCAGGCGCTCGGCGAAAGACTGGGCCCTAGGGAGAGCAGGAAGGAGATGGGTCACGGCCATGCAAAGTGGTTTCTACTCATGTCTACGGAGAAGTATCACAGGAACTCAGAAAATGAAGTTTCCGAAAGGATTAGTGAAAAAGGAGACTGAAACAACCTCAGCTTCTGGGAATACAGGACAGAGTGTGGAGAACCCACCTGACACACCCCTGCCCCCGCGGGGCCTGTGGGCACGCAGGCAGCAAGGGAGCCTGTGCTACAGGCTAGCTCACCTCCCTGAAGCCTCTGCTTCCTCGCTTGGAGCTATGCACTCTCCCTGCTCACCTGGTTAACAGTTGGCTGCCCAACCTGAGGTCCCTGCATGTCTCTCACTCTCCCCACAGGGGTGTGTCGGAGCTCAGGGTGGGTGTGTGTCTGACCCCGGGCAGTACTTGCAGGGACCGTGTACTCCATCGACAGAAGTTACTAAAACTACCACCCACTGCCACTGTCAGGAGCAGAGGCTACAGCCAGTGACCAACAAAACAGAACTCAGGCCAGGAATCCACTCTTAACTCTCCACCTGCTCTCGTGACTTCAGGTCAGGGGCCCACGTGCACCAGCAGCTGTGCCCACATGTGGCCCGGCTCTGTTACCTCATCGATGGCAGACTCCTCGATCAGCCGGGGGGCGTCGGAGGACAGCAGGCCGTGGGTCGCCATCACGAAGATCTTATATGCACCCCTCTCCTTTAGGGTCTCTGCGGCGGCCAGGAAGCTGTCTACATCGTCGATGATGTCATCCTGGCATTACAGACGCAGCAAAAGACATGAGCACTTGTGCAGAGGTAAGTCTAGACCATGGGGAGAGAGGAGGGACTAAAGACTTGTGCAGAGGTAAGTCTAGACCATGGGGAGAGAGGAGGGACTGAAGACATCTGCAAAGCTGAGTCTAGACCATGGGGAGAGGGAAGGGGCTAATTCTACTATGACATGCTCGCTGTCCACGGGGACCTGTCCAGACAGCGATATCACTGGCTTCCGTGGTGTTCCCTCTGGGCCTCCCAGCTGGACAGGCATGACAGCTGTCACTTCATGGCCCCTGGGCCCTTGTCTTTCTGTCCCTACTTTCCAGAGCAACGCCCCACCAGGCAGGGGTTCCAGGAACACGCACCCGTACGTTCATGCCCAGTACGGCACCTGTTAGGAGATGCTCTGACTCCACCAGGTTCTTTCCCCTTTGGTGCTACTTTTCCTTATTTTCTGAATTTTCTCCACTGGGTGGATGGGAAATGGGATCTTATATATATTTTTATAATGAGAAGACAAAAAATACTATCAACAAAATACACAGTCTAGTGGTTTCTAATCTCACAGACTCCCAGTACAAGGTAATAGAAAATACATATGGTGGTTTCTGTCCCTGGATCCTCACAGCAGGCTTCTAAAGTGGTTGTAGATGCCTCAGTAATGAGAGCACGACAAGAGTCTCTTGTCTTTACTCGGTGACTCTGGAAGGCTCCTGGGCAAGGGCTGGTCCCAGAAAGACCAGGCCATGATGAGAAGCATTTCCAGCCCCCTCAACTCCTCCAGAGAGGGAAGGAGGCTGGAAGTGGAGTTAATGACCTCCTCACAGGGTTCAGGGAGCTTCCGGGTGGTGCGCCCCAACTCCACGGGGACTCTCCCAGCTCTTGCCCTGAGCATCTCTTCCTTCCTCTGGCTGCTCATCTGAGTCCTACATCACATCCTTCAATGAACTGGTGAACGTTAAGTTAGTGTCTGCCTGAGATCTGAGAGCTGTTCTAGGACATGTCTGAGTCCAAGGGTCCTGGGAGTCATGTTAGACAGAAGTTAGAGGTCACCTAACAACTCCAAGTTTTTGGACCTGCTTCCGGGTGGTGCGCCCCAACTCCACGGGGACTCTCCCAGCTCTTGCCCTGAGCATCTCTTCCTTCCTCTGGCTGCTCATCTGAGTCCTACATCACATCCTTCAATGAACTGGTGAACGTTAAGTTAGTGTCTGCCTGAGATCTGAGAGCTGTTCTAGGACATGTCTGAGTCCAAGGGTCCTGGGAGTCATGTTAGACAGAAGTTAGAGGTCACCTAACAACTCCAAGTTTTTGGACCGAAGCAAACATTTAGCCTAAGATACCCACCAACTTAAGTGAGACTTACTTGGCCATAGCATGATCCTCAGCACAATTAACAAGGTGAGCTGACAAGCTAACGAGGGTAAATACGACAACCAGTAGCAACAGAAGAGGCGCACGTACCACAATGATGGCGATCCTGCCTCCCACGTCACCAACAACTGTGATCGGGGGCTTTTCTTTAGGAATCAGCACTGGTCAGAAGAGAACACACACACAAGTTTCTGCATCTGACTTCCTGACATCCCTTTATCTGCCTAAAAGCAGAGCCCCCAAAAGAATTCAGTTGCCATAAATCCTGATCCAGGAACAACACAGAAGCCTGGCTCTCATCACCCAGACCAGAGGTCAGTGCCGCTCCTACATGGACATCACCATGGAGACAGACACAGGGCCCTGTTTCTCCCCGCCCTTCCTGAAAAAGCCACTCGTCCTCCCCTCGGTGCCCCTGCCCTACTCCCCTTCCCCTAAGCCCCAAATTCCAACCTTCTCCTAAAATCTGTCTTCTCTCTTGCTAATCTGTCTGTTGACAGTTTTATTTCACTGAGGCCTCTTGAGCAGTGAACCTAAAGAGGCTAGAGGAAAAGCTTTTTCTCCCTAACAGACTCAAACAAAAGCAGTATTGCTTTTTTTCCCACTGAAAAGGTATTATTAAAGCTTGAAAGAAGTTTCTTAAAGACAAAAACAAACTTATGCACAACTCCAACAGCCAGTCACAGCCACATTCCTTACGTTCCCTCCGGGCTCAGGCAGAAGACAGTGAATAAGACACTGCCTTACTCACACACATTCCTCAGGTTTTCTCTTGTTTCCAGTCAATTCTTTCAATGGGCTGCACAATGAGTTGTGCTCATGAGACCTTTTTCACCAAGGCCTCCCCTCTGAACTATTTACTTGTCTAGTATTTTACACCAGAAATGACAGGACCATGAATAACCTGGGCACCTAGAGCTTTCTGCCCATGTTAACCTCTGCTCTAGCACACACTACTGAGTGGATGAATGTGATCCCTGTTGGGCCACAAGTGAGTCTAAACTGGCCATGTTCATGGGTCTTCCTGGGATCAGACAGACCACTGCTAAGGGGCCATCAGAGATGTACTTCTCACAGCCAGAAAAAGGTACCAGTTTTTGCCAACTTAAGAAACAGACAAGAAGTACTTCATACTCAATAAAGAGATTAAGTCAGCCTTAAAGGCAAAGAGGAAGTGACCCGGGGCTGCATGCTTACTGGGGATCTCCAGGCTGGGGTGGATGGCGGCCGCGCTCCTGACCATGGGTGGGGAGTGCCGCCCGTCCACCAGGTCGGACTCGGCGTCCTGTGCTTCTCCATGAATCACCGCGATGCCCAGCCGCAGGCGCTCGGCGAAAGACTGGGCCCTAGGGAGAGCAGGAAGGAGATGGGTCACGGCCATGCAAAGTGGTTTCTACTCATGTCTACGGAGAAGTATCACAGGAACTCAGAAAATGAAGTTTCCGAAAGGATTAGTGAAAAAGGAGACTGAAACAACCTCAGCTTCTGGGAATACAGGACAGAGTGTGGAGAACCCACCTGACACACCCCTGCCCCCGCGGGGCCTGTGGGCACGCAGGCAGCAAGGGAGCCTGTGCTACAGGCTAGCTCACCTCCCTGAAGCCTCTGCTTCCTCGCTTGGAGCTATGCACTCTCCCTGCTCACCTGGTTAACAGTGAGAACCAACATGTGAGGCAGAGCGCGCTAACGACTCAGAAGAGTAGGAAGGCTCAGATGACGGGGGGCAGTTTCTGGCAATAAAGTTATTTTTAGATGCAGGGATGTACAATGTTAGTGGTACGCACCACTGCTGCACACTGAATAGACTGCAGTGTAGTATAAACGTAACTCTAGATGCACTGGGAGACCAGATGCCCATGTGACTCACTTTACTGCAACACTGTTTTGTGGAACCCACACCACCCCCAGGGCGTGTCTGTGTCTGACAGCCTTTCAGTCAAACACAACTGCAGGTTCTGTGCCCCTGTCTCATCAGTTACTCCAATTACATGGAACTCTCAGCACTGCCCCATTTGCACACCTGTAGTGTCTGAAAGTTTTGTAAAATGTGACTTTTTAACACATACCAATCAGTGGCTTCTTGGCTGGATAGAATTATCTGTTAATAAATTACTGAGTTCTCTGAATAAAAGGCAGTAAACAACCTCAAAATATATTTGCTGGTGAAGATGTGAAGATGAACCACCAGCAGCTACCCAAGCGCAGGGCTGGGACTCTATAGTCCTGGACACTTCCTGGTAGGAAATGTGACCGGTAGTCACAGGCAGGGACTGGGACAAGGGAGGATGATGAACCATCACCTAATAAATGAAATCGGCAGACAGGCTGTTTACTATCAGCCCCCAGGTCAAAAAGCAAGGGCCAGAGAGGGAGCTGCTGCAATGCGACCCAGAACATTGGTATTCAACAGGCTGGACTCAGGTGTGGTTTTACACAGCAGCTGTGAGCACCCACCTACCTCTTGGCTGAGGCCGGAGACTTGGCCACGATGACGGCGTTCCTGTAGTCTGGGATCTGAGAAGAGGAGGGGCTGGGTGACTGCCATGTCTCCAAAGGCTGCTCACACCAGCTCCACAGTCAACAAAAAGCAACACCCCAACACACTCAGAAATGTCAGCTGGTCACTTGAACGTTTTCCAAAAAGAGAGAAAACTCAAAGTAAATTTCCTCTTTGGAAAATAAAGAAACGCCTACCTGAGGAAAAAAATTATCATCAAGACATGAATCTCGTAGACTTATTTTAAGAAAAAAGTAGAGTTAATCAGTAATAAGCTCATATCTAAGTGGCAGCAAAGATGTTTTTATAAAGTCAACAGGAAGTCCTCTCATGGACCCCTGTTACAAGTAATTTCACAGCCCAAGGATGATACTCACTGGACCTGAATGGAAGACATTTGTCAACTTCTAAACAAGTGACTACTTAATGTAACTGTCACAGCCGATGAAGAAAGAAACCAGCCTACTAATGGAATCAGCCCAGCACTCTTTACAAAGATACTAAGAGCCCTTAAGAAAATAAGCAAATGTCAATCTATATTGAAGCCCTTCACTTTGAGCATCTGAGTGACCTGGATGAAGATGATGACAACTGAAGAGACACCCAGTACCAACTCCTCAGAGCTCACAGGACAGGACTAGCATTGCTTTTCAGCTGAGCAGTAGTTTGCTGTTTCTGATTTCATCTGGGCAATGTTTTCAAACCATGTGCTTAAAATCTAATCACTTCATTAAATTATGTTATTCCATTCAGATATATCCCCATTGATTTCTCACAATTATGCTAGCTTGGTGAACTGGAACATAAGCACTCACCACCATCTAGCACAATGCACAATGCCTAGCATGTGGAAGAAACTAAATAACCAATACTTAGTAAACAAACAAAACCCTGATGAATTTGAATAAGGTTCTATTATAGATATACGCGGGTCATGGTGGAGAGGGCTGACAGAACGTGGTCCGCTGGAGAAGGGAATGGCAAGCCACTTCAGTATTCTTGCTTTGAGAACCCCATGAACAGTATGAAAAGGCAAAATGATAGGATACAGAAAGAGGAACTCCCCAGGTCATTAGGTGCCCAATATGCTACTGGAGATCAGAGGAGGAATAACTCCAGAAAGAATGAAGGGATGGAGCCAAAGCAAAAACAATACCCAGTTGTACATGTGACTGGTGATAGAAGCAAGGTCCGATGCTGTAAAGAGCAATATTGCATAGGAACCTGGAATGTCAGGTCCATGAATCAAGGCAAATTGGAAGTGGTCAAACAAGAGATGGCAAGTAGCTGAACTGAACTGACACAGTTTCCGTGATTCACTGGAAGGCCAACAGGGGGCGCGCGGACACCACTAATCAAAGAGCGAAAAGTTTCTTCGCACTGTCCTGGGAGAGCGCTTTTCTAGGAGGCCGCAAGAGGGCGAAGGATGTCTTCTTATCGGTTTTATTGGGGAGTTTGCGGGTTTGGCAGCCAGAGAGGAAAGGCATCGCTGCTCAGAGACCAAGTTAGTGCTCCTTCAATAGTGCACTAAGAAATCTGCCCAACATTCTACTGGAGATCAGTGGAGAAATAACTCCAGAAAGAATGAAGGGATGGAGCCAAAGCAAAAACGATACCCAGTTGTGCATGTGACTGGTGATAGAAGCAAGGTCCAATACTGTAAAGAGCAATATTGCATAGGAACCTGGAATGTTAGATCCATGAATCAAGGCAAATTGGAAGTGATCAAACAGGAGATGGCAAGAGTGAACGTCAACATTCTAGGAATCAGCTAACTAAAATGGACTGGAATAGGTGAATTTAACTCAGATGACCATTATATCTACTACTGCGGGCAGGAATCTCTTAGAAGAAATGGAGTAGCCATCACGGTCAACAAAAGAGTCCGAAATGCAGTACTTGGATGCAATCTCAAAAACGACAGAATGAACTCTGTTCATTTCCAAGGCAAACCATTCAATATCACAGTTATCCAAGTCTATGCCCCAACCAGTAACGCTGAAGAAGCTGAAGTTGAACAGTTCTATGAAGACCTACAAGACCTTTTAGAACTAACACCCAAAAAAGATGTCCTTTTCATTATAGGGGACTGGAATGCAAAAGTAGGAAGTCAAGAAACAGCTGGAGTAACAGGCAAATTTGGCCTTGGAATGTGGAATGAAGCAGGGCAAAGACTAATAGAGTTTTGCCAAGAAAATGCACTGGTCATAGCAAACACCCTCTTCCAGCAACACAAGAGAAGACTCTACACATGGACATCACCAGATGGTCAACACC
>SJYX01012345.1:126572-146965 GCA_006410675.1 Oreotragus oreotragus
AAGAATTGATGCTTTTGAACTGTGGTGTTGGAGAAGACTCTTGAGAGTCCCTTGGACTGCAAGGAGATCCAACCAGTCCATTCTGAAGGAGATCAGTCCTGGGTGTTCATTGAAAGGACTGATGTTGAAGCTGAAAGTCCAATACTTTGTCTACCTGATGCGAAGAGTTGACTCATTGGAAAAGACCCTGATGCTGGGAGGGATTGGGGGCAGGAGGAGAAGGGGACGACAGAGGATGAGATGGCTGGATGGCATCACCAACTCAATGGATGTAAGTCTGAGTGAACTCCGGGAGATGGTGATGGACAGGGAGGCCTGGAGTGCTGCGATTCATGGGGTCCAAAGACGACTGAGCGACTGAACTGAACTGAACTGAAGAAATTTTCAATCCGAGCCCTCACCAGAGATATTTTATGTGATGGCGAGTCCAGAACCTTGCATTTCTGGGCGTCCAATGAATGTTGTGCTTTCTTTTCGCACAGAAACTATAGTGAGGCCATTTTTCCAAGGAAAACGCCTTTACTGAGGCGTTTGAAGCGGAGAATTAGAGCGTGTTGGGGCCAATTTTACAGATTCAGGCTCGTTTCGGGGGCGATGAAGGGACAGCTCAGGGAATGGGGAGCTTGGCGGTGGCGATGGGATGACTGGATGGTGTTGGAGACGTCCTAGGGTGAGTCCCAGCGCTGTCCCCACCCGGGCCGAGGATGAGGGAGCTGTGCGCCCCTGGAGATGCTCTGGGACTTTTAGGGTGTCCTTCAAGGAATTGGCCTTGAAGTGGGGGAGTAAGTATTGAACAACTGAAAAGCAGGAATATTCAAAAATTAACAGGAATGTATGCCTTTAAATATATACTTAATTTGTCTCATTAAATATTTTAAAACTTTAAGTTTTGCAATATTTTTATAAAAACATTTTAAATATTAGCTATATGATGTTAAGGTATGAATATTAAAATATGTATTAATATTTATTAGTATTTTATTAAATTCTTTTTAAGCTATGCTTTATACTGAAACAAGAATTTAAAATGATTTTACTTTCCTGGCTTTAATGGAAACAAACTCAATATATTCAAGATCACGTCTATATTTGACAATTCCTTGTTACTCTGTGACAGTCTTAAATAATTTTTATTTAACCCGAGTTTCTGAAATACCACTGCCAGCACCCCACCTTGAGTGTAGTGTAGGAAAAAGAATTAGTGCAGATGTCCCTGTTCCAATGAGTAAGACTGAGCTTTCAAGGCAAGAGGTGCGAATCTGATGTCTGGTCTGGGAACTAAGATCCCACATGCAGTGCTGTGCCGCCAAAAAGAAAGGAAAGAAGGATGGAAGAGAGAGAGAAAAAGAGATACCAAGCAAAGGAAGAAGAGGCCTGTCCTGTACAAAGCGCTGAGGGTGTTGACAGGTCTGATCTTTTCATTTTCTTTGGGAAGAATCTTATAGGTGAAATGAAAATCGCCCAGATTGGCAATGTGAAGCCTTTCTTTGTAAGTCACATATGGTCTTGCAAATGAAAGGGCATTTCTTGTCTTTCTTGAAAATTTTGATGTCTTAAACATGTATATTTTGGCACTTTCATTTTTTAATATTGAGTTACAATATTATTTATCTTGCTGTCTTAGACTTGGTGCCTTTTTACACATCACACTTAAGAGAAGTCTTTTCTTACTTTGCCCCAATGCTAACCCAAGAAATAGCTTTGGAAGTACTGTTGCCATCTTCCCTGGATGAAAGTATAGGAATGTCCCATTTCTTGTCATCCTCTCCTGTTTCATTGTATAACCAATTTCCTGGTCTCTTTAACCATTAAAAAGTCTTTGTCCTAAAATAATATCACCAAAGGTGATCTAAGACTAACTGAGCATGATGTTTCAGTTCAACTCAGTTCAGTTGCTCAGTCGTGTCCGACTCTTTTCGACCCCATGAACTGCAGTACACCAGGCCGCCCTGTTCATCACCAGCTCACAGAGCTTACCCAAACTCGTGTCCATTGAGTCGGAGCTGCCATCCAACCAAGGGACTGTTTACCTCATTTATACTCTTCACAGAGCAGCCATTATTTTGTCAGACAATTTTTCAAAATGTTAGTTCTTTGCAAAAGGATTCAAAGGCTGTAAGATTGCTTTCCATAATGTCCCAGGACTGCTGAAACCCTGGAATCTTGGGATCTGTTCCTTCAGAGACATTTTGGCCACCCCCTATCCTAGACTTTGCTTTGGGGAGGGGGGGCCTCAAAACACAGCATTTTAGCCATTTTCCTTCTCTCCATATCTTTTTTTTTAATATGTCTTTTTTTTCTATTAAAAAATACTCCCTTTAGACTGCCTTCATCTGATTTCCTCTTCAGCCACCCCTCATCTTTTGGTAACTACAAATCTGGTTTCTTTTTCTCTCAGTGTGATTTTGAAGTATAACATAATCTGTGTCTTAAAAGGTAGCATCAGAGGTGGTCTAACTGAAACTAACTGAGGTTGAGGAAAGGGACTGCTCATCTCATTTATTAACAGAGTTGCTGCTGCTGCTAAGTCGTTTCAGTCGTGTCTGACTCTGGGCCACACCATAGACAGCAGCCACCAAGTTCCCCCGTCCCTGGGGTTCTCCAGGCAAGAACACTGGAGTGGGTTGCCATTTCCTCCTCCAGTGAATGAAAGAGAAAAGTGAAAGTAAACTTGCTCAGTCGTATCTGACTCTAAGTGACCCCATGGACTGCAGCCCACCAGGCTCCTCCATCCATGGGATTTTCCAGGTAAGAGTACGGGAGTGGGGTGCCATTGCCTTCTCTGTATTAACAGAGCAGCTGTCTTTCATTAGACAACTTTCCTAGAATCTGTTTCTCTGCAAAGAACTTCAAGTGTGGTGGGATTTCTCTCCATAATGTACCAGGCACTGATCAAAAGGGAGGAAACTTGGGCTCCTGGGCTCCTTCAGAGTCCTGCAGGCAGTCCCTCTCCTAGAATTAACATTTGGGACCTCAATATGCAGCCCCTTGACAGTGTTAAGGGACTTTCAGGCAGAGCTTCTCTTGGTTGGACTAAAGGTGAAGTAAACAGGTGACTCTTGGTTATACTGATATAAAGACTGCTATCATTCACTAATTTCCATGTGCTCAGCCTATAATTTGCAAACTTTATATTATTTGGACTATACGACGTCCTCTGTGATGCTACTAAACTTGTCTTCATCTTTTAGAAGAAGAAGTGAACGTCTGGTGTCAGCTACACTCAGGACCTCGGATAGTGTGAGAGTAGAGCTTCCTGCTGCTCCCTGTCCCTCCTCTTCGTCAGCTCTGAGTACTGGCCCTCAGCTGCTCTCAGCACGTGTGCCTCCTTCCTCCTCTTCCTGCCTCCAAAGTCTTCTCTCCTGCTCCCAGGAGGGCAGTCATCATCCCTTCCTGACGCTCCTGGAATCCACATCGCCAAGCACATTGTCACATATGTGTTTGTGGTCAGCACACTTTGAGAGAATGAAGAGAACGCTACGAATTAACCCATGTTCATTATTATGCCACTATTATCTGTAGGCCACCAGAAAACAGGAGCTAGAGTCCTGTAATAACTGAGGAATTCAAACCTTATGTATTAGACCCTTAGAAAGGAAATGCAGAGAGATGTGGCAATTTAAAAATTGGTGCAATTTAAAAACTGTCACAGAAGACTATGGAGTCACACCTCTAAGTTCTCTTAGACTAAAGAAGAGAGATTGAGCCTCAGGTTTTTCTTTCAAGCTGAGTTGACTCATATAGATGAATATCTCCTTTTGGATTGAGACTTTTCCATGAGTATATTTCACTTCCAGCATAATAACACAAAAGAAGCACTGAAGCTGTGACATTCTCTGATGCCCAGAATAGAAGGGAAAAGTTTTTCAGTGGAGACAAAATTGAGAAAAGTGCAGAAAGTGACGATTCTGACCTATTTAAAGATCTCATTTGGGGGAAGGTGAGGGGAACAGCTGGATAAAGGCTGGCACAGCCCAACATCTTCAGCATCACCAAGCTCACCAGATGCCAGCCCCTTCCCTGATGACAGAGAGGGTGATGTTCTCCAGCCCTGGAGAATGGTGATCATCACCATTGCCACCCTCTGAGAGACCAGGAATCCCCCCAAATCAGCACTTCAGTGAAATTCCGTCCCAGAGCTCCAGCTCAACGAGATGCTCAAATCTGCCTTTCCTGCGCCCCAGCGACCGGGAGGGCACCACAGACCTGTCCAGGTCCAGCGCCTCGAACTCCAGCGCCACATCCACCGGGAGAACCGGGGAGTCCCTGTAGGCAGGAGCCTCCAGCTGAGCTAGGTGCTGCTGGGGCCCAGGGAGCACGTGGGGGTCCCAGGAGCAGTGAGGAATCTTCGTTTTGGGGCCAGACTGCCCAGGGCAGTTTTGCAGGGGTTTCGCTTAGAACTTGATTTCTGCACCCACCCCTGCTTCCATCCTCTTCTTCCTTGGAAGAGATTTTACCCAGAGCGGTTTACACTGGTCCCCGTTTATGCTGCCACTGAGGGCTGGAAATCTGAGCAGTTCTGGTATATTTTCAGATTCCGGGTTGTTTCTGGGGAAAAAGACTAATTCGGGGAAAGGGGAAAGGCATCTACATTCTGGACAGTAATCTAGATATTGGGACCATCCAGTGGGAAGACTTGAGGACAAGACTGAGACTTACAGGAGCCCCTGGGGAAAGAGGATATGATTTTATTTAATATAAATAGTTAATTTCTCCTGCAATGTTCAAGTAGTTGGAAATATTTTAAAAGGTACAAAGAAGTCCGAAACTCACACCAAGTCTAAATATTCCTTATGCCAAAACAAAACTTAAAGTTCCTGGCTTCATCGGAAGCAAAATCATCTGTAAAGTTTTCAAAATTGCTTCTTTGTTCATCTCAGTTCAATTGAGGGAAAGCCATATTTGAGAAACTTATGACCCAGTAGCTCCCTTAAATAATTAATCTCAATTTTCAAACTCTTTTTTTCTTTTCATTTCCTTTATCTAAGGATCTTATGTTAAGCTTTCAAATTTATACATAGTTTTGCATTGGAGAGTTTTACTAACTTGTTTAAAAGGTAATTTTGTATAGATAAATTGCTTTAAAATTCATAATCAAGATTTTTTTTATATTTCAGCACAATGTAACTGGAATCAAGATTGCTGGGAAAATATCAATAACCTCAGATATGCAGATGTCACCACCCTTATGGCAGAAAGTGAAGAGGAACTAAAAAGCCTCTTGATGAAAGTAAGAGGAAAGAGAAAAAGTTGGCTTAAAGCTCAACATTCAGAAAGCGAAGATCATGGCATCCGGTCCCATCACTTCATGGGAAATAGATGGGGAAACAGAGGAAACAGTGTCAGACTTTATTTTGGGGGACTCCAAAATCACTGCAGATGGTGACTGCAGCCATGAAATTAAAAGACGCTTACTCCTTGGAAGAAAAGTTATGACCAACCTAGATAGCCTATTCAAAAGCAGAGACATTACTTTGCCGACTAAGGTCCATCTAGTCAAGGCTGTGATTTTTCCAGTGGTCATGTATGGATGTGAGAGTTGAACTGTGAAGAAGGCTGAGCACCGAAGAACTGATGCTTTTGAACTGTGTTGTTGGAGAAGACTCTTGAGAGTCCCTTGAGGTGCAAGGAGATCCAACCAGTCCATTCTGAAGGAGATCAACCCTGGGATTTCTTTGGAAGGAATGATGGTAAAGCTGAAACTCCAGTACTTTGGCCACCTCATGCGAAGAGTTGACTCATTGGAAAAGACTCTGATGCTGGGAGGGACTGGGGGCAGGAGGAGAAGGGGACAACAGAGGATGAGATGGCTAGATGGCATCACTGACTCGATGGATGTGAGTCTGAGTGAACTCCGGGAGTTGGTGATGGACGGGGAGGCCTGGTGTGCTGTGATTCATGGGGTCGCAAAGAGTCAGACAGGACTGAGCGACTGAACTGAACTGAATGTAGATTTTCACTTAATATACCATTTTCTACCCAATAAGCATCTTATATGCCAACTGCACTGATTGCATGTTGATTTGATGTCCACTAAATATCGCAGTGTGCTTGGTATAGTCATGTGATTATTTTATTTGCTAGTAAAATTTCAAAATGTGTAGATATGCTTTGTGCAAAACTAGAAAAGATTAACTTATTCTAACTTGCAGAGGTAGAGTTTTTGCATTAACAATTGAGTTGAGCAAGTCACAGATATGGCATAATCATCTTTAGGATAGACATGAAATAATGGAGAAAGCTTAATATACACCGGTCACAGTAACAACTCTCACAGCTGTTTAATGTGTCCATGATGCTTTATATAATCTACTCATTTAAGATAATTTTATAAGTTGTTATATTAATATCATATAGAGTACATAACATGAGATGGTATATTGAATGGACTACAATATTCTCATTATCCCTATTTTGATTTTAATTGGAGAAAAATTCCTTTACAATGTTGTGCTGGTTTCTGCTGTACAACAATGTAAACCAGCTCTAAGTACACATATATCCACTCTCATATCCTTATTTTAAAGCTGAGAAAACTGTATCATAGAACAGAAAAATCAACTGGACCAAATCATGCAGGAACTTGAGGGAAAACTAAAGAGATGCCCAGTATAACAAATATACTGGTCACCTGAGAAGACAAGAGTAACCCACAAAAAGTAAAAACAAAAAATGTAGAAAGATTGTCGTTTTCAAACAGTTTAACTGGTAAAACTCTTTAAAGCTTATCATTATTATATTTACACTTTTATTGACAACTCTGAGGACCAGTAGTATCCTACCATTGTGGAGGATGCTGTGTGGGAATAGGAAATGGAGACATGCTCCTGCTTTGGGGATGTAAAAACAAAAAATGTAGAAAGATTGTCGTTTTCAAACAGTTTAACTGGTAAAACTCTTTAAAGCTTATCATTATTATATTTACACTTTTATTGACAACTCTGAGGACCAGTAGTATCCTACCATTGTGGAGGATGCTGTGTGGGAATAGGAAATGGAGACATGCTCCTGCTTTGGGGAATCAATTCCTCCCCATTTAAGGGACTCTCAGTTAGAAGATCCTGATGGAGGATGTGTGAGGGGGAGGGGGATTTAAAATGAAAAGAAAGACTCTGATCTTGAAAAGTACAAATGATAGGAAATTCTTAAAATAATGAAAGATGAAATATAGTGAATGAAATGTATAAATTGGTGGGATCTTTGTTGATCATTTTAATAAATGATCCCACTTGTTACTGTGGGAAATTGGATATACCTCAATAACAATATTTTCTTTGCAGCAGATTGACATATTGATTTTTAAAATCTTTCTTAGAAAATCATACTAGTTGAAGACAGACAACATACCTATTTCCAGCAGTTAACCACCTACTCAAATCTCAGCCACACGTACGTCCTAAAACTAAAGAGATGCCCAGTATAACAAATATACTGGTCACCTGAGAAGACAAGAGTAACCCACAAAAAATTAAAACAAAAAATGTAGAAAGATTGTCGTTTTCAAACAGTTTAACTGGTAAGACTCTTTTAAGCTTATCATTATTATACTTACACTTTTACTGACAACTCTGAGGACCAGTAGTATCCTACCATTGTGCAGGATGCTGTGTGGGAATAGGAAATGGAGACTTGCTCCTGCTCTGGGGAGTCAATTCCTCCCCATTTAAGGGACTCTCAGTTAGAAGATCCTGATGGCAGACGTGTGAGGGAGAGGGGTGTTTAAAATGGAAAGAAAGACTTTGATCTTGAAAAGTACAGATGACAGGAAATTCTTAAAATAATAAAAGATGAAATATGGTGAATGAAATGTATAAATTGGTAGGATCTTTGTTGATCAATTTTTATAAATGATCCCACTTGTTACTGTGGGAAATTGGATATACCTCAATAACAATATTTTCTGTGCAGCAGACTGACCTATTGATTTCTAAAATCTTTCTTAGAAAATCATACTATTTGAAGACAGACAACATACCTATTTCCAGCAGTTAACCACCTACTCAAATCTCAGCCACACGTACGTCCATGGTGGTGAATGAAAGATATGGTGGGTGTGCATGAGATAGTTCAGCATATTTCAAATGGTCAAATATCAAAATTTTGGCTTAGCTTCTGGTTCAAGATGGCAGAGTAGAAGGACATGCACTCATCTCCTGCAAGACCAACGAAATCTCAACTGGCTGTTGAGCAACCATCCAGAGGGGGACTCTGGAGCCCACCAAAAAAGATGTCCCACATCCAAACACAAAGAAGAAACTACAATGAGACGCAGGAGGCGCTCAAGCAGAATAAAAATAAATGCCATCCCTGCCAGATGGGAAACCAACAAACTGGAAAACAGTAATACCAGAAAAGTTCTCCCACTGATGTGAAGGTTCTGAGCCTCTTGTCATGCTTGCAAGCCTGCAAAGGGACTGGGAATCCCCAGGCAATCTGACTCTGAAGACCAGTGGGATTTGATTACAGGACTTCCACAGGACACTGGGAGAGACTCTTCTTGCAGGCGACAAACAAAATCTTGCACGCACCAAGACCCAGGGGAAGGGAGCAGTGACCCCACAGGAGACTGAACCAGACCGACCTCCTAAAGTTGGAGTCTCCTAGGGAAGTGTGGTTCAGCAGTGGCTTGCCCTGGGGACAAGGGTACTAGCAGCAGCAATCCTGGAAGGTGGCCCTTGGTGTAAGTCTCCCTGGAGGTTGCCGCAAATCAAGCACTTCATTCATTAATAATGTTTCTCACTTCTTTAGTATGAGAAGAGGTAAAACTGGCTTCTGAACCATTTGTTGGGTTCTGTTCTTTCAGTAGCAAAACAGAGGCTCCAGGAGGTGACACTGCCAGCAAGTATGGACAAGGGATTTTATGGAAAGGAGAACTAGGATCCAACCTGGGACAGCGCAGAACTGGAGATGGGAACCATACACTTCACAGCCCCCACTCTTTCCTTCCTGCCTCTGCTTGTGTTTGATCATCTGCACTGATATGCGATCTCTAATCTTTCCCTATTATTGTATTTATGTTAGATCAAGCATTTGCTACCAATTCAACTTTCTCAAAGAGTTTTTTATGAACTCATAGGAATGCTTTTAGAAGTATGAAACCCAGAAATTGGAATTCTCTTCAGCATTCAGCAAAGGAAGGTTCTCACACTGGAAGCACTCTGAAACTAGCTCCCAAGATGAAAAGAAAATGCCTGTCAGGGCCAGCGCCTCTCCACGCTGCCCTCCAGTCGCCGTCTCAGGGCGGGTCCTGTCTCCTCCCTGAGGGCAGCCACTCGGGATTCTCACGGTCCTGGTGATTCCTGCCAGGAGCGCGTGGGGCCTCTTGTGGGATTTGGACTCGCTGAATCCAAACAGTAATTGCATGAAAACCACTCTTACTGTCCCCATATTACAGATGAGGAAGCTGACCTGTTGTGTCTGTGAGGTTTTCAGGGTCTCACTGCTGGTAAATAGCGGAGCTGGACTCAGAGGCTTTGGAATTTCTAGAACTCTCCTCTCACTTGGGCTCTCTTCCTGTGGCCTCCACTCTGACTACACCCTGCAGCTAAAACCAGCGCAGAACAGAGCTCCTGTGAGGAGGCAGTGGAATTCCTGCGGAAGGGAGTGAATTGCTCAGTAAGGCAGCGCTGAGGAGAAGCTGGGAGGCAGGGGGATAGGAGTCAGGAGCAGCCAGTCCACACCGTAGGGCATCAGCTTTCCTGCAGGAGGTGACTGCTTCCCTCAGATATGTGTATCAACCATTCTTTAATGAGTGGGTACAAATTAGTTATGCCTATGACATCAAGACTAACCATTTTCTACAATTCATAATTTCCTTTCTACCTTTTTGTTTTTGGCGCCCTCCACAGCTTATAGGACTTTAGCTCCTCAACTGAGGCTCCCAGGAGGAAAAAGAGTCCTAACAACTGCAGGCGCAGAAGATTCTCTGAATCCCACCTTTTGACAGACATTTGTTAGAAAGCGATAGAGCTGCTTCACAGTATAAAGTGACAAATACGATTTTGTGACAGGTATTTGAAGACAAAATAAGGATTTAGGTTTTCAAAATAAAAACTCAAGAAATTTATCTTGATAACTATTTAATAAATAAACCAAATGACTTTTAATAAAATAGAGAAATAAATCTTCTAAATTTTAATACACTGTAAACATACACATTTTTATAGGAAAATATAAATATGATGAGATAAAATATTTCATTACCTAAATAAATAAAGAATAAATAAATAACATCAGGGCTGTCATCACTTCTGGATTGATACCCCTGCACTTGGTTTCTTTTATATCTACTTGCTTTTTACTACGGACATGTATTGGCTGAGTTAATTCAACAAATTTGGTGGCTAAAGCAGAAATCAGAGTCTTCTGAAATGACCCCAGGTGAGTATACAAGGGTGATGTGGCATCTTCATCAGAAAGAGTCATGTCAAGGTGAGCTCAGGTCTCCATCCATCATTCTTAACCTTTCTTGCAAGCTGGCTGATGAAGACAAGGATCTCATGATTTCCACTCTGACGGTTTCCCAGGCGCAGTCGCTGTATCTCTTCTCTTGCAGGTAGACATGGATGCCCTGGAAGTACCTCTTCACGGCCAGGGTGGGGCCCGCCCTTCCCAGACCAGAGTCTTCCTCTCCCATCACCTGCCCCAGGCAGGCGTCTAGGTCGTCCAGCTGGTCCAGGAGTCCAGTGCGGAGCTGCTCCAGGAGGGTGGTGTCCCAGGCAGCAGAGGAGCGCTCTGTGTGGAAGAGATTGAAGCTCTGCTGGAGCATCTCGTGGAGTACAGAGATGGCCTGGGCCTCCTGGAGCTGGCCGCCCTCCACCATCTCCTGGGGGAACGCGAAGTCTTTTCTGTCCTGCAGACAGAAGCGAGGGGAGAGTCTCCTCATTTGGCCTAGGAGCCTGAGGTTCTGGCTGCCAACCAGCACGTGATTCTGAGACAGGTCACAGCCCAGGGATCCTCCCAGGCCGTAGCTGACCAGCACCAGGGCCATCAGTAGAGAGAGCACGAAGGCCATGGGGAAGATGTGGCTGCTGCTGGGCTGGCTGGGATGGTGTCTGATGGAACCTTGAGGTAGGTTCTCTGATGCCAGGCTTTCTATGTGAGGCCATTAAATAGGGAACATGGTAGTTTTCATTTTCTAGTCATTTCTCTACCCTTTCACTTCCTTTTTTTGATTTTCATTTATGTATTCACAGTATGATCAAAGAAAACAATCTAAACTATTAATTTTATCTATTCCCCAATAACTTCAAATGATCCCAGCCAAATGGATATTTTTCAACAAAATGAGAAAAGTTTTTGTCTTAAGTCAGATGTATGTACTTTTGTAATTACACACATTATTGCTCACTGTCTCTCATGCATAAATTTTGCTCTCCTCTTACCCAGGAACACAGTAGCCCTGATCTGAGGCTCCATTTTCCCCTTTTACTTTACATGGGAATCTAATCTCTCTCAGCTTTGTGGTTTCCATATTTATTAGGAATTTACCAGATCACTCTGACAATTAAGCTCTTTAAAACAAATGATGGGTTTTCTTCAGTGTTTGATTTACAGAAGAGGCTGATTATTATGAGTCCAAGATCTTCTTCCATGTATCCGTTCTTTCTAGAACAATTTCCTGCAGGTCCCTGTGGTTGTGCTTCAGGGGACCACGAGGTCAGGACTGTTACGGACATCATCCTTTCTTTCCACCATTTTCTTACTGGAGACCTGTTGTCCTCCACAGACTGAGTCAAGAATTCCACCAGAATCCTGATTCTTCTCAGGGAACATGGGTGAGGAGACTCTAAATGTAGGACAACGGTATTTTCCCAGCAGCACCTCATAAGGGAGAGATGACATGGAGCCTCACCCTGTCCTCTAGAGTGACAAGGTCTGCTTCCAAACCTGCTGGATACCCTCCCTGAGAGCAGGCTTAATCCTCAGAATCCTGAGGACTTGAAAATCTCCTTTCTATGGAGGGCCTGTTTACTTGTTGCAAAAAAAATTCATGGCCCAGAACCCCTTCCCTCTCCCCTGCAGTGTTTGTGTGAAGGACCATGTTATTCTGAGGTGACTTCCTCTTCTCCTGATCCGTGTCCTCAGATGTCCATAGTTTCAGCAGCCCTCAGACGCTAAGAGCAAATGTGTATTTGTGCAAGTAAGTGGAGGAATCAATCCAACTGCACTCCCTTAACCTTAATAAAAATAAAAAGGACCCAGGTATTGAACCTGGGTGTCCTGCATCACAGAAAAAGTCTTGGCCATCTGAGCTCCCAGGGAAGCCCTAGCCTTAGTAGACAAATAATTTTTATTTGACCAAGTATAGATTTAATTATTCAACCCTTTTACTGTTGAGCGCTTGTTCTATTGAAATTTTCTGAGCTTGAGGTAGGAGATTCAATGATGATGTTGTTTTTGATTAGAAGCTATTTCACAGAGCCAAGGGTTGAGCTTCATTTGTTCATTCAGTTCAGTTCAGTCACTCAGTTGTATCTGACTCTTTGCAACCTCATGGACTGCAGCACGCCAGGCTTCCCTGTCCATCACCAACTCCTGGAGTTCACACAAACTCATGTCCATTGAGTCAGTGATGCCATCCAACCATCTCATCCTCTGTCGTCCCCCTCTCCTCCCACCTTCAATCTTCCCCGGCATCAGGGTCTTTTGCAATAAGTCAGTTCTCACAGCAGGTGGCCAAAGTATTGGAGTTTCAGCTTCAGCATCAGCCCTTCCAATGAATATTCAGAACTGATTTCGTTAAGGATGGACTGGTTGGATCTCCTTGCTGTCCAAGGGACTCTCAAGAGTCTTCTCCAACACCACAGTTCAAAAGCATCAGTTCTTTGGTGCTCAACTTTCCTTATAGTCCAACTCTCACATCCATACATGACCACAGGAAAAACCATAGCTTTGTTTGACTAGATGGACTTTTGTTGGTAAAGTAATGTCTCCAATTTTTAATATGCTCTCTAGATTGGTCATAACTTTTCTTCCAAGGAGCAAGTGTCTTTTAATTTCTTGGCTGCACTCACCATTTGCAGTGATTTTGGAGCTCCCCCAAAATAAAGTCTGCCACTGTTTCCATTGTTTCCACATCTATGTGCCATGAAGTGGTGGGACCAGATGCCATGATCTTCGTTTTCTGAATGTTGAGCTTTAAGCCAACTTTTTCACTGTCCTCTTTCACTTTCATCAAGAGGCGCTTTAGTTCTTCTTCACTTTCTGCCATAAGGGTTGTGTCACCTGTATATCTGAGGTTACTGATATTTCTCCTGGCAATCTTGATTCCAGCTTATGCTTCATCCTCCCAGCATTTCTCATGATGTACTCTGTACATAAGTTAAATAAGCAGAGTGACAATATACAGCTTTGACGTACTCCTTTTCCTATTTGTAACCAGTCTATTTTTCCATGTCCAGTTCTAACTGTTGCTTAAGCCAGCTGAATTCCATGGGCATCTCTGTTCCTCTGAGAATTCATGGCAGTGAGAACCAGGCTAGTAGGTCAGGAGAAATACCCTTTTTTCCTTTACTTGAGTGTAATATTTCATTTAGTTTTTAATATCCTATATTCACTTAGTGACTTACTGGACGAGATTTGTCTCAGTGCTCCTGATCTAGTTCTAATTCATGATAAGATAAAGGAAAGTAAAGAAAGCCATAGGGGCTGCATCTCTATCACTTTCAAGACTTTAGATTTTGTTTCTCTTTGCCAGTTTCCTAGAAAGTGCAATTGGAGGTGTGTTTTGTGGACAAAAACAAAGCAAGTGTAAGTCTTCAATGTCATGAATGTGGAAGAAGGGAAGTGGTTTTCCCGTGACACAGTGATGTATTCTGAGTTAGCAAACTTCACTGCAGCACAGCTGGGGACAGGGCTGTGGCAGAGGGGAAGGATGAGACCAATATGAATAAGGAAGGCCTGGGGCACAGCTGCTTCTGACAGAAGCTCAATAAGGGCCAAGCCCTGGCTCTATTGACTGCTTTCAGCTTTGTATAATAGTCACCTGATGTTTCTTTCATATAATCTACATGTGATCAGTAATAAGGAAAGAAGGAATAAGACACACCCACCAGCTCACAAGAGACTGACAAGCAGAACCCAGTTGTTAAAACAATAACCCTCTCTGGCAGGATCATGGAATCTAGCTTTGCTGAGCATTTGTGTAGGTGATAAATACACCTGGGCACTGAGAAGATGTTTGGGAAAGCTGGAATTAAAAGGAAAGGGATTAGATGACTTTAAAGATTCTGATCTTATTCTAGATAATAGTAATTGTGATATTAAAAAATAACTGAATTTTATTGCTTGCTACTAATGGACTAGCCACTTTTCTAAATTCTTTCAAATTTTAACTCAGTCCTCTCACTAACACTATTAGGTTATAGTCAGTCATGCAACTAGAGAGAAACATAAATCTTGACAACCGAACTATTCCTAATGTACCAAAGATACAAAGGAACACCTTAGTGGCTCTACAATAATTTTTCTTAAAGAACCCATTAAAAAAGTCAAGAGTTCAGCTGAAGATGATATTTAGGAGTGAACAAAATAAGATCCAGGAGAATGAGATGACAGAGGACCCTAATCCACTACAAACGCCAAAGGGTACTGTCTATGGTTTTGTGGGGTGATTCGGGTGTGGTCTGAGTGATCAGAACTAAGTTCTAATCAAAAACAGAAAATCACTATTGTGTAGTTAGAATAGAATAGATATGTCTGCCAAAAGAAAGCATTTCCTAGAGTTTCTTAGAGGTCTAGTCATCAGGATCCTATATTTTCACTGCTGCAGGCTGGGTTCAATCCCTGATTGGGGAACTGAGATCCCACAAGCCACACAGCAAGAACTCTTAGGATTTTATGAATTATTTCATCAATGAAATTTAGTAAAATAATGTTATTAAACCTACAGGAGCTGACTGACTCCTGAAATCTTTGTCGTTTTAACTCTTGACTTTTCCAGTGAGTTTGAGAACAAAGAAAAGGCACCTACCCATTTAGCTCTGATGTTTCTCCTTCAGGATGACAACTAAAATGTCATTTGCCATCTTGTTCTACACGAATAAAGTCATTATACCCACTTCAGTCCCTGACCTCCAATACATCCTGATAGAAATTAAGGGTGGAGATCAGGAATGAGGCTGGGAAAATTGACACAACAGACCAGCAGAGAGTTAGATAATTCCCAGAGAAAATTTTTGAACCCAATTTTTGCAACTTCTCATACTTAGAAAAGCATGGAAATCATTTATAGAGACATCTGTTCCTCCTGACTCTCCATCACCTTTTACCAAGATGTGAGCTTGATGCCATGTAACCCCTTCACTACAAACACATATACGCTGACCTCCCGCTCAGTCCTTGAGCAGGTCCTCAAGGAGAGGCTGTCTTCCAGCCTGTAGTCCTCAAGAAGTCTTCCCCAAAACTGAACTTCTGGCTCTCACACTGTTGGATGTTTTTCAGTCGACAAGGACCTCTCCCAGGAGACCTCCTCAGGTCAGCCTGTTGCTCTCACTCTCATTATCTTCCATTTCCCACCTCCAGTCCAGACGGGTCATCCTGTGGTCCACTGAGTCCAGTGAAGACCCTCTGCTCTTTATTTTTCCAGCTACTATTTATGGTGTGGGCACTGAAGAGGCCTCATGCGTGACCAAGATGGAAGAGCATACAGGCTTCCTGGACAGAAGCAGTACAGGTTTAGCATATGTGCTGCCCAGGTGAGCACAGCAGCACTGGTTTGGATGGGCTCCTTAGCAGGGAGGGTCTGGAATGAACTCGAGTCAGCCATATGATCTTACATGGTTGTGTTTATTTAAACTTCTAGCCTCAGTCTTTTAAACATCAAAAATAATACTGTAGGGTTGAAATAAAAATATTACTTAAGAAATCACTTGTTAACAAAATGATATTTTTAGCAGTAATATAGGAATGGGTTTTTTTTAATTTTTATTTTTACTTTATTTTGCTTTACAATACTGTATTGGTTTTGCCATACACTGACATGAGTCCTCCATGGGTTTACATGAGTTCCCAATCCTGAATCCCCCTCCCACCTCCCATCCCATATCATCTCTCTGGATCATCCCCCTGCACCAGCCCCAAGCATCCTGTATCCTGTATCGAATATAGACTGGCAATTCATTTCTTACATGATAGTATGCATGTTTCAATGCCATTCTCCCAAATCATCCCACCCTTTTCCTCTCCCACAGAGTCTAAAAGTCCGTTCTATACATCTGTGTCTCTTTTGCTGTCTTGCATACAGGGTTATCATTACCATCTTTCTAAATTCCATATATATGCGTTAGTATACTGTATTGGTGTTTTTCTTTCTGGCTTACTTCACTCTGTATAATAGGCTCCAATTTCATCCACCTCATTAGAACTGATTCAAATGTATTCTTTTTAATGGCTGAGTAATACTCCATTGTGTATATGTACCACAGCTTTCTTATCCATTCATCTGCTGATGGACATCTAGGTTGTTTCTATGTCCTGGCTATTATAAACAGTGCTGCAGTGAACATTGGGGTACATGTGTCTCTTTCAATTCTGGTTTCCTTGGTGTGTATGCCCAGCAGTGGGATTGCTGGGTCATAAGGCAGTTCAATTTGCAGTTTTTTAAGGAATCTCCACACTGTTCTCCATAGTGGCTGTACTAGTTTGCATTCCCACCAACAGTGTAAGAGGGTTCCCTTTTCTCCACATCCACTGCTTTCTTATCCATTCATCTGCTGATGGACATCTAGGTTGCTTCCATATCCTGGCTATTATAAACAGTGCTGCTATGAACACTGGGGTACACGTGTCTCTTTCAATTCTGGTTTCCTCAGTGTGTATGCCCAGCAGTGGGATTGCTGGGTCATAAGGCAGTTCTATTTGCAATTTTTTGAGGAATTGCCACACTGTTCTCCATAGTGGCTGTACTAGTTTGCATTCCCACCAACAGTGTAAGAGGGTTCCCTTTTCTCCACACCCTCTCCAGCATTTATTGCTTGTAGACTTTTGGATTGCTGCCATTCTGACTGGTGTTAAATGGTACCTCATTTTGGTTTTGATTTGCATTTCTCTGATAATGAGTGATGTTGAGCATCTTTTCATGTGTTTGTTGGAAATTTGATCTCTAGTTTCTCTGCCCTTTCTAAATTCAGTTTGAACTTCTGGAAGTTCTTGGTTCACATACTAAAGCCTAGCTTGAAGAATTTTGAGCATTACTTTACTAACATGTGAAATGAGAGTAACTATCTAGTAGTCTGAACATTCTTCAGAATTGGAAGGAAAATTGACCATCTCCAGTCCTGTACAACACTGCTAAGTTTTCCAAATTTGCTGGTATATTAAGTGCAGCACTTTCACAGCACCATCTTTTAGGATCTGAAATAGCTCATCTGGAATTCCATCACTTCCACTAGCTTTGTTCATAATGATACTTCCTAAGGCCCGCTTGACTTGGCACTCCAGGATATCTGGCTCTATGTTAGTGATCACACCATCGTTGTTATCTAGATCTTTAAGATCTTTTTTGTATAGTTCTTCTGTATATTCTTGCCACCTCTTCTTAATATCTTCTGCTTCTGTTAGGTGCATACCATTTATGTCCTTTATTGAGCCCATCTTTACATGAAATGTTCCCTTGGTAGCTCTAATTTTCTTGAAGAAATCTCTGATCTTTAGGAAAAGGGGTCTATTGTTTCCTTCTTTTTTTTTTTTCATTGATCATTGAAGAAGGCTTTATCTCCCCCTGCTATCCTTTGAAACTATGGATTTAAATGGGTATATCTTTCCTTTTCTCCTTTGCATTTTGCTTTTCTTCTTTTGTCAGCTATTTGTAAGGTCTCCACAGACAACTATTTTGCCTTTTTGCATTTCTTTTTCTTGAGGATGGTTTTGATCACTACCTCCTGTACAAGGTTAAGGAATTCCATCCATAGTTCTTCAACCACCCTATCAGATCTAATCCTTGGATCTATTTGTTACTTTCACTGTATAATCACAAAGGATTGATTTAGGTCATTCCTGAAGCATCTAGTGGCTTTCCCTAGTTTCTTCAATTTATGTCTGAATTTGGCAANGCCCCTATAGTGGGCGACAGTGACCAGTGACCTCTGGCTCTTCAGGAGACACTCCAAACCCTACAGGTAGGTCTGTCCAGGCTCTTCCTGAGTCACTGCTTTGTCCTGGGTCCCATTCCATGAGAAACTCTGTGTGTGTCCTCTAAGACCTGTCTCTTATACACATCTAGATGTGTATAAGAGACATGTATACAGCTTCTCCATCTTTGGCTGCAAAGAATATAATCAGTCTGATTTCAGTATTGACCATCTGGTGATATGCATACATAGAATTGCTTCCTGTCTGTTCTCCTGGAAAAACTGTTAGTCTTTGCACTGCTGCATTTTTTACTCCAGTGCCAAACTTGCTGGTTACTCCAGGTGCTTCTTGACTTCCTACTTTTGCATTCCATTCCTGTATGATGAAAAGGACATTTTTCTTTTGGTGTTAGTTCTAGAAGGTCTTGTATGTCTTCATAGAACTGTTCATCTTCAGCCTTTTCTGCATTAGTAGTTAGGGCATCGACTTGGATCACTGTGATACTGAATGGTTTGCCTTGAAAACGAACAGAGATCATTCTGTCATTCTTGAGACAGCACCCAAGTACTGCATTTCAGACTCTTTTGATAACTATGAGAACTACTCCATTTCTCCTTAGGAATTCTTGCCAGTGGTAGACATAGTGGTTATCTAAATTATATTCGCCCATTGTGGTCTATTTTGGTTCACTGACTCCTAAAATGTCAGTGTTCACTCTTGCCATCTCCTGTTTGACCACTTCCAATTTACCTTGTCATGGACCTAACGTTCCAGGTTCCTAGGCACTATTGTTCTTACAGCATCGGACTTTACGTCACCACCAAGCACATCCACAAGGGGGCGTTGTTTGCACTTTGGCTCAGCCTCTTCATTCCTACTGGAGCTATTTCTCCGCTGTTCTCCAGGAGCATATTGGGCACCTACCAACCTGGGGAGTTCATCTTTCAGTGTCATATCTTTTTGCCTTTTCATACTGTTCATGGAGTTCTCAAGGCAAGATGCTGAAGAGCCATTCCCTTCTCCAGTGGACCACATTTTGTCAGAACTCTCCACCATCAGCTGTCCATCTTGGGTGGCCCTACATGGCATGGCTCATTGTTTCATTCAGTTAAGCAGGCTGTGATCCCTGTGATCAGTTTGATAAGTTTTCTGTGATTTCAGTTTTCATTCTGTCTGCCCTCTGAGTTTCAAGCTTTCAAGTGTTTAATACAATCTTGAATCCATTTTGAGTTTATTTTTGTATATTTTGTGAAAAAGAAATCCAGTGGGATTGTTTTGCTTGTAGCTATCCAGTTTTTCCAACACTATTTATTGAAAAGATTATCTTTTCCCCACTGAATATTCTTTCCTCCCTTGCTGAAGATGAATCATCCATATAAGCATGGAATCTTTCCAAGTTCTCTATTCTGCTCCATTGATTTGTGTGTCTTTCTGCCATCACCGTATGGTTTAATGACTGTAGCTGTGCAGCATAGTTTGAAATTAGGGAGCCTGATACTCCAGCTGTGCTCTTCTTTCTCAAGACTGTTTTGGCTATTTGAGATGTTTTGTGGTTCCATACAAGATTTAGGATTATTGCCTCTAGTTTTGTGAAAAAATGCCATGAATTGCAATGAATCTGTAGAGATGACAATATAATTTTCATCTGTAAATGTATTATTATAGTATATCATGAACTAAATTGCTTTGTGGATATTGAACAGTTCTTGCATCCATAAGATAAATCCCAGTTACTCATGGGGTATGATCATATTAATGCATTACTGAATTTGGCTTGCTAATATTTTATTGAGGATTTTTACATTTATGTTTGCCAGTGATACTGGGCTGTAATTTTTTGATGGCATCTTTGTATTGTTTTGTTATCATGGTGATGCTGACCTTGTAGTTCAGTTCAGTTCAGTCGCTCAGTCATGCCCCGACTCTTTATGATCCCATGAATCGCAGCATGCCAGGCCTCCCTGTCCATCACCAACTCCTGGAGTTCACTCAGACTCATGTCCATCAAGTCAGTGATGCCATCCAGCCATCTCATCCTCTGTCGTCCCCTTCTCCTCCTGCCCCCAATCCCTCCCAGCATCAGAGTCTTTTCCAATGAGTCAACTCTTCGCATGAGGTGGCCAAAGTACTGGAGTCTCCGCTTTAGCATCATTCCTTCCAAAGAAATCCCAGGGCTGATCTCCTTCAGAATGGACTAGGTGGATGACCTTGCAGTCCAAGGGACTCTCAAGAGTCTTCTCCAACACCACAGTTCAAAAGCATCAGTTCTTCTGCACTCAGCTTTCTGGACAGCAAAGGAAGTCAGTCATACATATGCATGT
>SJYX01012345.1:148100-161537 GCA_006410675.1 Oreotragus oreotragus
GCAGGGAGGAAGTGAATGATTGTGATATTTGAGTGTAACAATGAGACCCAGGGGAACAAAGATGAACCAGAATGGTGCCATGTATCAGAATCAGCAGATAGGTATATGGTATGTTATATATGTAGTATGCCTTATTACTTTGTTTTCACACATGTATATATTATTATTTTATCATGTATATAATTACACACAATTGATGAAACACCTTCCCCCAATACTTTTATTTAGGTTGTTATAGTTTTGCAGTCAATGAAAGAGGGAGGGTAGGATAATTCATTATTCCTATTTAGATTTGTATGAAGAAAAGAAAACAGGCACTACCTGTTTAGCCCTCACTCAGCAGCTGATACTTGGGTAAGTGCTCTTAAATGTTCTGCTTTGTCTGACACTCCAAACACTAGGAACATTTTCACTTACTTCCTATTTGAGGAGACTGAGGCTCAGGGAAGTTCAGTGATTACCTTGATTACCCATATGTCCTGACAGAGTCTAGACTCGATGCAGGATCTCATATCACATAGAAATCATTTTTAAACTTTAACCCATGTGATTCTCAACCCTTTGTGTTCTTCTCTGGTGCTTTGGGGAGATCGTTTCTCCAGGTTGGCTACCAAGTGTGCTGGATGCTCCACCTCTGGGCCCTTTGCAGACTCTCCTTTACTTTGTCAGCCTTCAGAGTGGCAGGTCCTCATGAGCTTTAGGTCATCTTCTCATTCGACACTCTAATCCTAAAGCACAACATCCACATAAGCTTCTACCAATGGGAAATGGGAAATCTGTCTTTAGGTTTTTCTTGGGCACTTTAGAGACTAATCAGCTTTCTCCCCTTCTCGAGAGGCCTCAACCAGATTCTGGTGGGAGAATCCCCTTTTGTCTAGCTCTCATTGTAACAGGAAACTTAAATGATTAAGCATGATTATTGCTTAATTATAAACTTTCTCTTCCAAACGAAACCCTCCAAAAGAAAAGGTTTCGCATTTGGTTTTTCCACCTCTGTGTTTTCAGAACTGAAAATATATCTGATATAGAAATAAACAATTTTAAATCATATATCTGATATAGAAATATGCAGTTTTAAGTTATAACCTGCTGAAAGAAGTGAGTAATGAGTAGAATTCTTCATCCATGTTTCAGTATGCATTGTGAATTTAAGCTATTTCTTTTTATAAAAATAACAATCCCAAGCTGTCTTCTGAAGAAGAGTTTCATAAATTAAAGGAGAAAATAATTTGAAAAACAATAAAGGTAAGTATCTTTTCTTATATTTGAATACATTATAAATTTGAAAAGTGAAAGTGAAAGTGAAGTCACTCAGTCGTGTCCGACTCTTTGTGACCCTGTGGACTGTAGCCTACCAAGCTCCTCTGTCCATGGGATTCTCCAGGCAAGAATACTGGAGTGGGTTGCCATTTCCTCCTTCAGGGGATCTTCCCGACCCAGGGATCAAACCTGAGTTTCCCCGCATTGGAGGCAGACTCTTTAACCTCTAAGCCAACAAAACTATTCTAAACACCATACATAGTATGACTGAGGAAAAGTACAGGGGTAAGTAGGTGAATACATTAGAGCCTTTTGCACTTTAATCGCTGTTATTTTAACTCTGGATCTGATAATTCCTAAACCTCTAGTGTATCTGAGACTAGTTGGGATACTTGCTGTGTGTCCTCAAACTGCGTTCTTCAGCTTTCAGTACGATAAGTGTCTGTTAAAAGTTGATGATGATGGACTGGACAAAAGGAATGGAAGTAAATTGGCCTTGACAGTGATCATTAGCATTCATTTTGAAAGGAGTTGGGCTGGGTTTACTTCTAGTTCTGCCTTTGTTTCTGCCCTCTTGATTTTGTATATCAACTACACTGGCTTACGGTACTGGATTGGTCTTCTTGAAAACAGATTTATTAGACATGTTTGACAAGCAACCACCATAGGAGAAAGCTGTATTTCTTGTTCACCATTCTGTCATGAGCACAGAGTTCATAATAATTCCACTGAATTCACAAAAAGTATTTTTAGAGTTTCCATCAGACCTCCCATCAGAATCTTCTATTGACTTCACTTATTGACCTTCTTAAGAGAAGTACATAATAAGCATCATCAGCTGACTGAGTACATTTCTACTGAGCCTCTTGGATCATCATTTTCATCTCACAGTAGAGCTGTAGGGTCTGTGATGCTAGGTAATCAGCCCTCATGCTTTCCTGATTTCAGAGTCTTTGTAATTGTATATGTTCTATTTCATTTAGTATTTTTCTGGGCAGTGGTTGTCTTGCTACTTCTGAATTACTTTCTGTATCATTTTGAGGTTGTAGCTTAATAAGAAAGTAAAAATGGAAACATAAAGGGAGGGCCTGTAACATGATTTTCCATAATGTTCAATACGTCATTGATTTTCTTCCCCATTCAGCTTTCTTGGAAAGCTGTCACTGTGTTGGAAGCACTGAGGTAAAGGGAAAACAAATGCTATTCTAACTATGGTGAGAGTGAAAGAACTAAAGAGAATCCCCAGAGGAAACAGTGACATTGGGACTTTGTTTCTTATTAAATGCCACCTAACCCAATATAGTTCCTGGTGGTTAATTCCACCCCATCAGCTCTTACTAAGGTCAGTTCCATCTGTTTCCATGCAGTGAACACTTTCAACCACAGAGCAGCTTCCTGACATTCAACACTCTATAACGCAACCAAAAGAATGATACTTTACCACTGTGTGTTACTAAATTTCATAATTTAAAGTAAATCAGATCTTAAACAGTGATATGTGTTTTCAATGCATCAAATCCATGAACTCTCTTCATAAGCAAAGTATTCCAAAAAGGGAAAATACTGCAGAGCAGGGAAAAAAAAAATCACCTTCCACTCTAAGTCCCACCCTATTCTCTCCTCAAATGAGACAGCAAATATCTCAAAACCATTTTCTATACATACTACTATTACCTTCTCTTCTCCATCCTTCCACTTGTGCACTATGGTGTCTGTTGATTAATTCTACCAAGCAAGCTCTCATTAAGGTGGCCCATGCCATCTCTTTTCCAAGTAGGAAGCACTTTCCATCTACATGTTCATTAATGCATTGGGTCTTAAGTGGTTGCCGCCTTTGCATCTCTGTCTTCTCACCATTCTCTCTTGTGCAGTTAACGTAGGGCCATTCCATCTCTGCTTCCTTTGTGGCATTCCCTCCCTTTTAAGACTGAGGTCATGACACTCAATTTTAACTCCTTTTCTCATTCTGTCCTCTCCTCCTATTTGATCAGTACTTCTGTTACACCTTATGCTTTATGAAATTGCTTGTAAATTGCCATTGCAAATATCCATTGAACATTTGCACTGAAATGAAATTTGCGCTGAAATGAAAGTAGTTAACTTTTATTTTTACATCCTCTCACAGCTTGATCCACCTTCTACTAGGGGAATTCCACTTTTCTCCCTCTCATTGTAGCATTCAAGCTCACTGATAGTCATTTCTACTACTAATTATACTATTTTCAAAATAGTTAACATTTTATTATAAATTAACTCATTATTGTTTTTAGGTTACTTTCCATTAAAAAAATCAAAGTGAGAAAAATGATTGGATTAATGATGCTCACATCTAGGTCCTGAGAGCAACACACCACCTCGCTAGAGAAAGTATGTTTTTAGTTGTAACTGGCAAATCATAGAGATGGGTGAAGGAATTATAAAATGCATTCTTTAATCAAGTTGCATATTCAGTCTTGGTGTTTCTCTTTTAAAGAAAAACAGAGGAAGTTTTTATAGTGAGGTTTAATGAATGAAGAAAACTCATAAATTGACTAAATACAAAATATATTTTTCCCTTAAATATACATACATAATTATATGAACAAAATAATTTAATTCTTTATATATAGATAAATAAATATTAAGTTAGATAAATATCCAAATAAATAAATAAGTAGATGGATCAGCTTGAGTATCTGCAGTGGAGTAGTGGCTATAGAGTAGATCATGATGTCACTTAATATTCCTGAAATCATTTGACAAATTGATTCAGTTCAGGGCAGGATGACAGCAGAAATGAGAGTCCCTGACATGGCAGCACAGGAGGAAGTGTGGCCTTTGGTCCGTGAGAACCATTTCCGTGTTGAACCAGGTGTGGGTCAGTCCTTGCTCCTGGATCTCTCCTGCAAGTGTGCTGAGGAAGAGAAGGCTCTCATAACTTCTGCTCTGACAACCTCCCAGGCACACGGGCTGTGTCCCTTCTCTCGCAGATAGAGAGCGACTCTGTGGAAGTATTTCCTCACAGCCAGGCTGGAGTCCTCCTTGAGCAGGGGAGCCCCTCGCAGCCCCTCCTCCTGCCTGAGACAGGCTTGCAGGTCAGGGAGCTGCTGATCCAGTGCAGCGTGTAGCTTGTCCAGGAGGCTCTGGTCCCACGCGGCGGCCGAGCCCTCTGTGCTGAAGAGCTGGAAGGTGTGCCGGGTCACCTCGTGGAGCACAGAGATGGCTTGAGCCTTCTGCAGCGGGCTGCCACCCAGCGCCTCCTGGGGGAATGCGAAGTCTTTTCTGTCGTGCAGGCAGGAGGAAGGGGAGGCCCTCCTCAGCTGTCGCAGGAGCGTCAGGACCCTCCTGTTGGCCAGGCTGTGGGTGTGAGGCGGGTGGCAGCCCAGAGAGCAGATGGCGTTGCCGCTGAGCAGCAGCAGGGCCAGGAGTGAGGACCAGGCCGGGGCCATCGGGGGCCCTGCAGATGCTTCTGGCCCGGGGCGGCGGGGGCCTGTGAACCTGCTCTCTAGGTTCCCTGAAGCCCTTCCTCCAGGCCTGTGTCTTAAGTAGGAGCCCATGGGTTCCATTTTCTGAAAGTTCCCTCTTGCTTTCTACTTTTGGTTTTGCTTTTCAGTTTGCACTCTCCANGTGAACCTGCTCTCTAGGTTCCCTGAAGCCCTTCCTCCAGGCCTGTGTCTTAAGTAGGAGCCCATGGGTTCCATTTTCTGAAAGTTCCCTCTTGCTTTCTACTTTTGGTTTTGCTTTTCATTTGCACTCTCCAAATGTGTTCTGACAGCATTTCTCAACTGTTAATTTTTTTTCTTCATTATTGCCTCCTTTCCCCTCATCCAGAGTCTTTTGAGATGTTTTTTCTAATTTGCCCACACTATGAAGTTTTGATATCACAGATATACTGTGGATCTATTTTTTATACTCCATGTGTATCCTTATACATAGAGAATGGAAGTGCTCTACTTTCTCTTTGTATTGAATACAAGGTTAAGTATGACACAGGGGACTTCCCTGGTGGTCTAGTAGGACTCCAGGCTCCCAGTGCAAGGGGCCCAGGTTTGATCCCTGGTCAGGAAACTAGATCCTGCATGCTGCAGCTAACAGCCGGCACAGCCTAAGAAATTAATATTTTTCTTTTAAAAAAAGAATGACATCGGCACTTCCCTGTTGGTCTAGTGGCTAAGAATCCACCTGCCAATGCAAGGGACACAGGTTCGATCCATCATCCAGGAAGATTCCACATGCTGCAGGGCAACTAACCCCTAGAGCCACACTCCTGAGCCCATAGCTCCTGAGTTCGAGGGCCCATACTCTGCAACAGGAGAAGCCACTGCAGTGAGAAGCCTGCGCACCACCCCTAGAGAGTAGCCCTGCCTTCTGCAACTATAGAAAGCCTGAGTGTGCCAATAAGACCAAGCAAGCCAAAAATTAAAAAAATAATAATAAAGATAGGAGTCCTGCCACTTTATTTTGAGGCCACAGCTCTGCCATTTCCCCTTCTGACTGCAGGGAGAGGAAAGGAAGCAATTTGCCCTGGTACTCCAAGTGAAATTGCTGAAGAAATTATTATAATTTGTTTGTGCTCCCTGTATTAGTTGACCCCAAGCATAGAGCATGTTATGGTAAATATTGCTGCCTTGCAAGTTATCATAAAATTTAGTAGCTTAAAACATTTTCTGCACACAATAAAAACAATGTCCCTGTCACTAGAGCTTTGAAATAACTTACTCTAAGATCAATCACCCTAGATAATAATTGTCTCAGCTCACAGATTCTGTAAGTCAGGGATTTGT
Source organism: Oreotragus oreotragus (assembly GCA_006410675.1). NCBI lineage: Eukaryota > Metazoa > Chordata > Mammalia > Artiodactyla > Bovidae > Oreotragus > Oreotragus oreotragus. Next base: position 154,124 of record SJYX01012345.1, read on the forward strand.
TTCCACAGGGCACAGAAGGAATGGCTTGTCTCTGTTTCACAATTTTTTAGGGCCTCAGATGCACAGATCACTGGGTAACTGGGGGTGACCTGGCAGTTGGTGGGCTCTTCCACTTATAGATCTGATGCTAGTAAGCCTCAGCTGGGACCTCAGCTGGCCCTGGGCAGCGACGCACCTCTCCATGACCTCTCCCATGGCCTGGTTTTCCTGAGCACGGTGCGCTCTGTGTAGTTGTACTTTTTACATGGGGAGCTTGAGCTCAAGAGTGAGCTCCAGTGAGCAAGCTATTATGACACAATCCATTGATTGTCCCTGAGGGGATGTTGGCGATGTCTGGAGACATTTCCAGTCACTAAAACTGGTGATGAGGGCTGACACTGGCATCTAATGGATAGAGGTGAGGGACGCTCTTCAATGCCCTACAGTCCACACAGGATAGACAGCACAACAAAGAGTGATCTGCCCTCAATGTCTGCAGGGCCAAGGTTGATAAACCCTAACTTACCATTGGAAGTCATAGAATATGTTTCCAACAAATTACTCTATAAACAGTGCACACGCTGTATGCTTAGGTAATTCAACCTGGATGTTCTCTTCTTTCTACATCCCCTGCTAGACCAGTCCCTGCAGACTTAGACCCCACTCACAGGAACATGAGTGCCCCACCCAGTGTTGGGGGGTGCATTCTACTGCTTGGGCTAAAGCAGCTACACCTGCTACTTCACTAAAGGGTAATATCAGCCCTGCTGTTGGTCATTAACCCGAGGGGTTGTGAGGGAGGGCTGGCTCCTGGTTTCCTTGGTAACTGATGAGCCAACCTGAGGTCAGTTCCCCCTGGAAAGGATCATCTCAGTCCTCCCCAGGTACTAAGTAGCAAGGATGACTGGCCCATCCTGCCTGCTGTTTGCTGTTCACAGTGGGGTGTTCTTTGATGACCTTCTGCTAAGACCAGTAAGATCCCCAGTCCAATAAACCACTCATGTCTCTGCCACCAACTCTGGGCTCTTTCCTCAGTCTCCAGAGTGGGCGGGCAGCTCTAAGGCTTGAAGATGTGGGGGATGCCACTCAACCACTGGTGAGCCAGCCAAGAGGCCACGGAAACTCTGGTGAGTGTGGAGATGTAGGGAAATAAAAATGGGAAACAGACTGGAAGGGTGCTGGGGAGCGGTGCTAATCCCAAGGTGGCCCTCCACTAGCAAGGGGGACCCTGAGGCCACTGTCCACTGTAAGATTTGTCTTTCTAGATCCTTCTACTGCTGATATCCTCTTAACCTCAGGCTCTGTTTCCAGGTGAAAAGCAGCAGCCCTGAACTCATGGTCTATCTGACCGGACAGGGAAGGCTGGTGAATGCAGGCAAAATGCAAGGACCTGGGTTTCCTCTCAGATACTTTGGGAGTTAACCTGGTTGGGTAGTCAAGCAGACCCCCAACCCAACACTGCTAAACAGTTAACAGTCACAAGATTTAAGGATATTTAACTGAGGACAGGGCGTAAATTGGGCGTGGCCAGTTCCCCAGAAAGGTTTTATCCAGGCCTCTGGCGAAGGTAGTATACTAAGGATACCCTGGAGCTTTGGGGCATTGGAAGGGGGCAGAGCAATGAATCAGTGTCATGGAACAAAGGTTCTCTGCCATCTGCAATGTCTTAGAAGCAATGGAAGCCATAACCACAGGCTTCAATGAGGCACAGAGCAATGTGAAAAACCACTGATGGGGAATCTAGAACAGCTGTGTGGGATAAATGGGATTCCCAAAGTTCCCGGGCACTTTCCAGATCCTTGGGCTGCAACAGCATAGGAATGATATCAATTCCACAAGACTCTTGGGGAAGCAAAGCTTTTTATTCAAAGAGCATGTACACAAAGGAGAAGGGGCAAGAAAAAGCCAGCTCCCTGAGTAGAGGGGGGCGAGTTGCATTTCCAACAAATNGGGAAAAAAAAAATCACCTTCCACTCTAAGTCCCACCCTATTCTCTCCTCAAATGAGACAGCAAATATCTCAAAACCATTTTCTATACATACTACTATTACCTTCTCTTCTCCATCCTTCCACTTGTGCACTATGGTGTCTGTTGATTAATTCTACCAAGCAAGCTCTCATTAAGGTGGCCCATGCCATCTCTTTTCCAAGTAGGAAGCACTTTCCATCTACATGTTCATTAATGCATTGGGTCTTAAGTGGTTGCCGCCTTTGCATCTCTGTCTTCTCACCATTCTCTCTTGTGCAGTTAACGTAGGGCCATTCCATCTCTGCTTCCTTTGTGGCATTCCCTCCCTTTTAAGACTGAGGTCATGACACTCAATTTTAACTCCTTTTCTCATTCTGTCCTCTCCTCCTATTTGATCAGTACTTCTGTTACACCTTATGCTTTATGAAATTGCTTGTAAATTGCCATTGCAAATATCCATTGAACATTTGCACTGAAATGAAATTTGCGCTGAAATGAAAGTAGTTAACTTTTATTTTTACATCCTCTCACAGCTTGATCCACCTTCTACTAGGGGAATTCCACTTTTCTCCCTCTCATTGTAGCATTCAAGCTCACTGATAGTCATTTCTACTACTAATTATACTATTTTCAAAATAGTTAACATTTTATTATAAATTAACTCATTATTGTTTTTAGGTTACTTTCCATTAAAAAAATCAAAGTGAGAAAAATGATTGGATTAATGATGCTCACATCTAGGTCCTGAGAGCAACACACCACCTCGCTAGAGAAAGTATGTTTTTAGTTGTAACTGGCAAATCATAGAGATGGGTGAAGGAATTATAAAATGCATTCTTTAATCAAGTTGCATATTCAGTCTTGGTGTTTCTCTTTTAAAGAAAAACAGAGGAAGTTTTTATAGTGAGGTTTAATGAATGAAGAAAACTCATAAATTGACTAAATACAAAATATATTTTTCCCTTAAATATACATACATAATTATATGAACAAAATAATTTAATTCTTTATATATAGACAAATAAATATTAAGTTAGATAAATATCCAAATAAATAAATAAGTAGATGGATCAGCTTGAGTATCTGCAGTGGAGTAGTGGCTATAGAGTAGATCATGATGTCACTTAATATTCCTGAAATCATTTGACAAATTGATTCAGTTCAGGGCAGGATGACAGCAGAAATGAGAGTCCCTGACATGGCAGCACAGGAGGAAGTGTGGCCTTTGGTCCGTGAGAACCGTTTCCGTGTTGAACCAGGTGTGGGTCAGTCCTTGCTCCTGGATCTCTCCTGCAAGTGTGCTGAGGAAGAGAAGGCTCTCATGACTTCTGCTCTGACAACCTCCCAGGCACACGGGCTGTGTCCCTTCTCTCGCAGATAGAGAGCGACTCTGTGGAAGTATTTCCTCACAGCCAGGCTGGAGTCCTCCTTGAGCAGGGGAGCCCCTCGCAGCCCCTCCTCCTGCCTGAGACAGGCTTGCAGGTCAGGGAGCTGCTGATCCAGTGCAGCGCGGAGCTTGTCCAGGAGGCTCTGGTCCCACGCGGCGGCCGAGCCCTCTGTGCTGAAGAGCTGGAAGGTGTGCCGGGTCACCTCGTGGAGCACAGAGATGGCTTGAGCCTTCTGCAGCGGGCTGCCACCCAGCGCCTCCTGGGGGAATGCGAAGTCTTTTCTGTCGTGCAGGCAGGAGGAAGGGGAGGCCCTCCTCAGCTGTCGCAGGAGCGTCAGGACCCTCCTGTTGGCCAGGCTGTGGGTGTGAGGCGGGTGGCAGCCCAGAGAGCAGATGGCGTTGCCGCTGAGCAGCAGCAGGGCCAGGAGTGAGGACCAGGCCGGGGCCATCGGGGGCCCTGCAGATGCTTCTGGCCCGGGGCGGCGGGGGGCTGTGAACCTGCTCTCTAGGTTCCCTGAAGCCCTTCCTCCAGGCCTGTGTCTTAAGTAGGAGCCCATGGGTTCCATTTTCTGAAAGTTCCCTCTTGCTTTCTACTTTTGGTTTTGCTTTTCAGTTTGCACTCTCCAAATGTGTTAGGATAGTGTTTCGCAAATGTTGTTTTCACTGTTGCCCCTCCTTCCCCTATTGACAGAGTCTTCTGAGATTTTTTTTCTAATTACCCCCATCATGAAATTTTGACAACACAGTTATGCTGTGGATCCATCTTTGTACTCCATGCATATCTTTATACATAGAAAAAGAAAGTGCAAAGCTTACTTGTATTCACCCTAGTGTTAACAGTGCCATAAAATGAAAGGTATACAATAAATGCAAAAGCTGTTGTTAAATAAAAGGAGTTTTATTTAACTTTATGAATGAGTTTGAAAAATGACTTTTGATGGAAGATATTTACTTATATAAATAGTAATGTACTACATTGAATATTCATATGAAATTCATATAAAAATTATAATAATACAACAGTATGCTGCTGCTGCTAAGTCTCTTCAGTAGTGTCCGACTCTGCGACCCCACAGACGGCAGCCCACCAGGCTCCCCCATCCCTGGGACTCTCCAGGCAAGAACACTGGAGTGGGTTGCCATTTCCTTCTCCAGTGAATGAAAGTGAAAAGTGAAAGGGAAGTCGCTCAGTCGTGTCCAACTCTTTGTGACCCCCTGGACTGCAACCCGCCAGGCTCCTCAGTCCATGGGATTTTCCAGGCAAGAGTACTGGAGTGGGGTGCCATTGCCTTCTCCAATACAACAGTATAGTAGACTTAAACATCTTTCAAAACTCAAAATCATTGAAAATCTTAGATTATTTTCCTCATATTTATTTTGAGGCACTTTTAACTTTGTTTCATATCAGAAACCAATTTTTAATTCCCTGTCTGCTGAATATTCATCTCAGTTTTATCAACATTTCTTGTTTAGCTCTTCACATACTTATGGATGTTCTTAACAACTTTGATAGGAATAAATAATAAAATACCATGATACCAATCCAATGGAGGAAAGCAAAGAGGAACTAAAGAGCCTCTTGATGAGGGTGAAAGAGGAGACTGAAATAGCTGGCATAACACTCAACATCAAAACACCTAAGCTTCTGACATCTATGGCAAATAAATGGGAGAAAGAGAGAAAACAGTGACAGATTTTCTTTCCTTGGTCTCCAGAATAACTGTGGACATTGACTGCAGCTACAAAATTGAAAAACACTTGCTCCTTGGAAGAAAAGCTATGACAGAACTAGACAGCATATTAAAAAGAGTAAACATCACTTTAACAACAAACGTCTGTATAGTCAAAGCTATGGTATTTCCAGTGGTCTTGTATGGATGTGAGAGTTGGACCATAGAGAAGGCTGAGTGCAGTAGAATCGATGCTTTTGAACTGTGGTGTTGGAGAAGACTCTTGAGAGTCCCTTGGACTGCAAGGAGATCCAACCAGTCCATCCTAAAGGAGATAAGTCTTGGGTGTTCACTGGAAGGACTGATGCTGATGCTGAAACTCCAATACTTTGGCCACCACATGAGAAGAGTTGACTCATTGGAAAAGACCCTGATGTTGGGAGGGATTGGGGGCATGAGGAGAAGGGATGACAGAGGATGAGATGGCTGGATGGCATCACCGACTCGATGCACATGAGTTTGAGTGAACTACGGGAACTGCTGATGGACAGGGAGGCCTGGCGTGCTGCAATTCATGGGGTTGCAAAGAGTCGGACACGACTGAGCAACTGAACTGAACTGAATACCTTCCTTGATGCTGTCATCCGTTATTATGGCTCATTCATCCTGAATTGATTACTAATTAAATGTTACAATATTACTGTGAATATGATTACCAAGAACTTGCCAAACAAAGTCCACAGACTTTCAATCTTAAAAAATGACGTTAATAGCAACTACAAATTCCTTAGCCCTTAAAAGGAACACTTAATCCTTCCAACATAGTTGAACCTGAGTTGTAAATATTCTCATTTCCAGGAGCCAGTTGCTAAGACTTGATTTGAATAAAACAATCTAATAAGAAAATGGCAAGTCCAGGTTTCAAAACCTATTATGTCAAATTCCAAACTCCACCTCCCCATCCATTCCATAAACACCTGTGCAAATTGTTTGTATTGAACCATCGCTTGTTTTCCTATTTCACTAATACACGTTGTGCCTTTGTTTTCTTTACCTAGCTGTTACAGTACTCTATATTTTCATTAGTTTATAGTCTACCTCCAAATTTCTAGATGAATTGAGCAATTTACAAAGTATCTTGATTATTTTATGTAATGAGCAAAATGAAATTATCAACTGGTAATTCTTTCTGAGAGTCTAAATGTGATTGACAAAATTAATGATTCTAATAATTATAAAACAATCATATTTAACTGTCCAAGATGATTTTTATATATTGCTCAATTAACCATCACCATAAACTTGAGATGCATGATAGATAAGACCCTTGAGAATTATAGCCATTGCAAGAGATTGGATTACAAACATTTCAGTGAGCCTCTGTAGAAAACAAGCTTCCCTTGTGGGAAAGAATCTTTCAGTGGATTAAAAATCTACATGTCCATGCAGGAGAGGTGTGATAGACCCCTGGATTGGGAAGGTCCTCTGGAGGAGGAAATGGCAAGGCACTCCAGTAATGTCTGGGAAATCCCATACAGAGAAGCCTGGCAGGCTACAGACTATGGGGTCACAAAGAGTCGAATAAGATTTAGCGACTAAACAATGAGAACAACTGTACAAAACACCAAGCTGACAGGGCTCTTGTGGATTTAGGTTAAAAACACTTAATGCTACCAAATACATGAATATGGGAAATGACTGGAAAAATAGAAGACGACATATGAAACGTTCGGGATGGAGCAGAGCATCCCGGTTGCCATCAGCAGGGAGATCAGAGTTTCAGAAATTCAGCACTTCATCTGGGTCTCAGTGAAGTAGCTCAGCTCCTGCACTAAGCTAAGTCCTCCAAGCTCGCTTCGCTGCGCGCCAGCAGCCTGGATGTGCACCTGAACTCCCAGTAATGGAGCGGACGCGCCTCCAGGTCCAGCGCCGCGAACTCCCGCGCAGGATCCAGGGGAGAACCGAGGAGTCCCAGTGGACGAGAGCCTTGACCCCAGCGAGACGCCGCCAAGGCCCGGGAAGCCCGTGGGGCCATGGGAGCAGTGAGGAAGCTTCCTTTTTGGTCCCACTGCCTAGGGGAGCTTTAATGCTACTTTGCTCAGATTCTTAGATTTCTGCACCTGCCCCCATGTCCACCCTCCCCTTCCTAGGAGGAGATTTTGGCCAGAGCAGTTTACACCGGTGCCTGTTTATGCTGCGATTGATCGCTGGAAATCAGAGCATGTTGTGAAGTATTTTGAAATTCAGGATTGTTTCTGGGGAGAAAGACTAATTCTTTCAGGGATTCAGGGAAAGGGAAAGGCACCTGAAGTCTGGACAGGAATCTAGGAGATATTCGGACCCTCCCGTGGGAAGACGTGGGGACAAGACTGGGACTGAAAAGTACTTCATTTAATATTAATATAAATG
>SJYX01012345.1:176105-212985 GCA_006410675.1 Oreotragus oreotragus
GGTTTTTCCAGTAGTCATGTATGGATGTGAGAGTTGTACTATAAAGAAAGCTGAGCACTGAAGAACTGATGCTCTTGAACTGGTGTTGGAGAAGACTCTTGAGAGTCCCTTGGACTGCAAGGAGATCCAACCAGTCCATCCTAAAGGAGATCAGTCCTGGGTGTTCATTGGAAGGACTGATGCTGAAGCTGAAACTGCAATATGTTGGCCACCTGATGTGAAGAAATGACTTATTGGAAAAGACCCTGATGCTGGGAAAGATTGAAAGCAGGAGGAGAAGGGGACAGAGGATGAAATGGTTGGATGGCATCACCAACTTGATGGACATGAGTGTGAGCAAGCTCCGGGAGTTGGTAATGGACAGGGAAGCCTGGTGTGTTGCAGTCCATGGGGCTGCAAAGAGTTGGACATGACTGCGAGACTGAACTGAACTGAGTATACTTTATAATATGTTTTCATATGGTGTATATGTATATTATTATGTATATAATTACATAATAATTGATGGGACACTTTCCCCCGATTCTTTTCTTAGATTTGTTTGCAGCCAGTTACAGGGAGATGGTAGGAGAGTTCATTATCACTATTTAGATTTATATGTAAAAATACAATAAAACGGGCATTACCTGTTCAGCTGTCACTCAGTGGGTCATACTCTGCAAGTGTTCTTGAATGTTCTGGTTTATCTGGTACTCAAAACAACTCTAGAAACATTTTCACTTACTCTATATTTGAGGAGACTGATGCTCAGGGAAGTTCAGTGATTTCCTGTGATTACCTGTATGTCCTGACAGAGTCTAGACTCGATGCAGGATCTTACATAACACAGAAATCATTCTTTAACTTTCAGCCTGTGTGATTCTCAGTCCTTTGCTTTCTTCTTTGATGCTTTGGGAAGATCATTTCTCCTGGGTAGCTCCCAAGTGCCCTGGTTGTTCCACCTCTGGACCCTTTGCAGACTCTCCTTAACTTTCTCAGCCTTCAAAATGAAAGGTCCTTATAAGCTTTAAGTCATCTCCTCCTTCTATATCTTCTCCTAAGGCACAGCATCCACATAAGCTTCTACCAATGGGAAATCTGTCTTTAGGTGTTTCTTGCCCACTTGATAGACTACATCTGCTTTCTCCCCTTCTCGAGAGTTCTCAGCCAGATTCCCGTGAGAGAATCTCCTTTCGTCTAGCTCTCATTGTAACAGGACGTTTAAATGAAATAATTAAGCATGATTACAGTTTTAAAATCTTGATTTTACAATCTGAAGTCTTCAGAAGAAGAGGTTTTATGTTTGCTTTTTTCACCTCCATTTCTGCTTTCTCCCCTTCTCGAGAGTTCTCAGCCAGATTCCCGTGAGAGAATCTCCTTTCGTCTAGCTCTCATTGTAACAGGACGTTTAAATGAAATAATTAAGCATGATTACAGTTTTAAAATCTTGATTTTACAATCTGAAGTCTTCAGAAGAAGAGGTTTTATGTTTGCTTTTTTCACCTCCGTATTCTCAGAGCTATCGTATATCTGATATAGAAATGTTTAATCGCTAAGTCATGTCCGACTCTGTGGCCCTATGGACTGTAGCCCACCAGGCTCCTCTGTCCATGGGGTTTTCCAGGCAAGAATGCTGGAGTGGGTCGCCATTTCACTCTCCAGGGGATCTTCCCGGCTTAGGGATTCAACTCCCATCTTCTGCATCTCTTGCATTAGCAGGAGGATTCTTTACCACTGAGCCACCAGAGAAGTAATATAGAAATATAAGGTCTTAAAATACAACCTACTAAAGAAGGGAATAATGAGTAGAAACCATCATCCATTTTTCATTCTGCTTTGCAAATTCAGGCTATTTCTTTTAGTAAGAATAACAGCTCCAAGATCTCTCCTGAGGAAGAGTTTCATAAATTAAACAAGAAAATAATTTGAGATATGATAAAGGTAAGCATCCTTTATTATATTTGAATACATTATAAAGTTGAACTGATATTATATGAACAAACATTTTAAATACCATACATAATATGACTGAGATAGAGTGCGGGGCTAAGTAGGTGAATACATTAGAGCCTTAGCACTTTAGCCCTGTCAATTGACTGCAGGTCCGATAATTTCTAAATGTCGACTGTATCTGAGTCTAGTTAAGAAATATTCTCTGTGTCTTCAAATTGTGTTTCTCCCCTTTTAGTATAGCGAGTTTCTGTTGTACATTGAATATGCTGGACGGGATAAAGGAAAAGAAGGAAATTTAGGGTAAGGAGTTACATTTATCTTGCAAGGAGTTTGGCTGTATTTACTTCTAGTCCTGTTTCTGTTTCTGCCTTGTTTATTTTTTTATACCAGTCCCTCTGACTTATCCTTCCAATTGGTCTTCTTGAAAATAGATTTATTAGACACATTTAACAAGTAACTACCAAAGGAGAAAGGTATATCTCTTGGTCACCATTCTATTGTTAGCACAGAGTTCATAATTAATCCAAAAGTTATTCACAATGAGTATTCTTAGATTATTCCACCATACCTCCCATCATAAGCGTCTATTCACCTTACATCAGAGCTGTAATAGAAGTAGTTACTAAGCATCATTAGCTGACTGAGTACACTTCTGTTGAGCCTCTTGGATCATCATTTTCATCTCACAGTGGAGCTGTAGTGTCTGTGATGCTAGGTAAAACCAGCCTTTCCTGATTTCAGAGTCTATGTGATTTTATGTCCTTTTTCATTTCATATTTTCTGGGCAGGGGTTTTCTTGCTACTTTTGAACTACTTTCTGTATCATCTTGAGGTTAGTAGCCTAGTAGGAAAGTAAAAATGGGAACATAAAGGGTCTGTACCATAATTTTCCATAATGTTCAACACATCATTGATTTTCTTCTCCATTCAGCTTTCTTGGAAAGCCATCATTGTATTGGATACAATGAGGCAAAAGAAAAACTAGTGCAAATCTGACTTGGATGAGAGTAAAAGTGAAGTGAATCCTCAGGTGAGTAAATGTCCAGGGGACTTTTGTTATTAATCTTCCACCTACTCCAGTAGGGTTCCTGCTGATTGATTCCACCACAACAGCTCTCACTAAGGTCAATTCCATCTATTTCTCATGTAGTGAATGCTTTCAACCACAGAGCAGCTTCCTGACATTCAGTTCAGTTCAGTTCAGTTGCTCAGTCATGTCCAACTCTTTGTGATCCCATGGTCTACAGGACGCCAGGCTTCCCTGTTCATCACCAACTCCCGGAGCCTACTCAAACTCATATCCATTGAGTCAGTGATGCCATCCAACCATCTCATCCTCTGTCGTCCCCTTCTCCTCCTGCCTTCAATCTTCCCCAGCATCAGGGACTTTCAAAATCCAATTAATCAAAATAATGATACATTACCATTGTATGTGACTGAATCTCATGATTTAAAGTAAATCCGATCTTGAACACTGATATGAGTTGTCTATATATCAAATCCATGAAATCCCTTCATAAGCAAAGTATTTCAAAAAGGGAAAACACTGCAGGGCAAAAAAGAGAAAAGAAAAGAAAAGGAAAAAAGCCACCTTCTATTTTAGGTCCCACCCTATTGTCTCCTCCAATTCAGACAACAAATATCTGAAAGCCATGTTCTATATATTATCATTATCTTCTCTTCTTCATCCTTTCATCTTGTCCGCTATGGTTTCTGCTGATTAACTCTACCAGGCAAGCTCTCACTAAAAGGTCAATGTCATCTCTTTTCCCAAGTAGGAGGCACTTTCCATCTACATGTTCATGAATGCATTGCCTCTTAAGTGGTTGCAGCCTTCGCATCTGTCTTCTCACCATTCTCTCTTGTCCTGTTAACTTACGGCTACTCTCTCTCTGCTTCCTTTGTGACATTCCCTTCCTTTTAAGGTTAAGGTCATGGAACTCAATTTAAGTCCTTTTCTCATTCTGTACTCTCCTCCCATTTGATCACTTCTTCTGTTCCATGCTTTCCACTTCATAAATTTGCTTGTCAGTTACCATCTCCAAATCCAATGGACATTTGCACTGAAATGTCCCTTTGTCTAGTGCTGTGCGGTGCTAACTCGCTTCAGTTGTGTCTGACTCTTTGAGATGCTATGGACTGTCACCCACCAGGCTCCTCTGTCCATGGAATTCCCCAGGCAAGAATACTGGCATGGGTTGCCATTTCCTTCTCCAAGGATCTTCCGGACCAAGGGATTGAACCTATGCCTCCTGTGGCTCCTGCATTGCAGGCAGAGTTTTTACTGCTGAGCTGTGGGGGAAGCCCACTAGTCTAGTAGTTAACTTTTATTTTTATGTCCTCATATAGCTTGATCCACTTTCTACGGAGGGAATTCCATTTTTCTCCCTTTTGTTTTTGCATTCAACCTAACTGATATTTTCTACAACTAATTAATACTATTTTTAAAATAATTAACACATTATTATGAATTAACTGATTATTGTTTCTAGGTTATTTTCCTTAAAAAAGAATCAGAATTTCAAAACAGATTGGATTAGTTATGTTCACCACTATGTCCTGAAGGCAACAAACACCCTGGCTAAAGGAAGTGTATTTTTACTTCTAACATGCAAGTTGTAAAAAAGGGTCAAGGAATTGTAAAATATATTCTTTAATCAAGTTGCACGTTCAGGCTTGGTGTTTCTTTTATAAAGAAACTGCAAATAAAGGAAGTTTTTATAGGAAGAATTTAATGAGTGAAGAAAAATAATAAACTGCATATAGAGTATATATATTATTCTTTTAATGACAACATATATATACATATAATATTATATGGACAAAAATAATTTAAATCTTTATAAATAAGTAAATAAATAAATGTCCAAGTAGATAAATAAATGGATACATCAGCTAGGGCATCTGTGAGCGACTAGTGCCTATAGAGTAGAACATGATATCCTTCAATATTCCTGAAATCATGTGACAAATTGATTCAGTTCAGTGCATGATGACAGCAGAAATGAGAGTCCCTGACATGGCAGCGCAGGAGGAAGTGTGGTCTGTTGGTCCGTGAGAACCGTTTCCGTGTTGAACCAGGTATGTGTCAGTCCTTGCTCCTGGATCTCTCCTGCAAGTGTGCTGAGGAAGAGAAGGCTCTCATGACTTCTACTCTGACAACCTCCCAGGCACAAGGGCTGTGTCCCTTCTCTCGCAGATAGAGAGTGACTCTGTGGAAGTATTTCCTCACAGCCAGGCTGGAGTCCTCCTTGAGCAGGGGAGCGCCTCGCAGCCCCTCCTCCTGCCTGAGACAGGCTTGCAGGTCAGGGAGCTGCTGATCCAGTGCAGCGCGGAGCTTGTCCAGGAGGCTCTGGTCCCACGCGGCGGCCGAGCCCTCTGTGCTGAAGAGCTGGAAGGTGTGCCGGGTCACCTCGTGGAGCACAGAGATGGCTTGAGCCTTCTGCAACTGGCTGCCACCCAGCGCCTCCTGGGGGAATGTGAAGTCTTTTCTGTCGTGCAGGCAGGAGGAAGGGGAGGCCCTCCTCAGCTGTCGCAGGAGCGTCAGGACCCTCCTGTTGGCCAGGCTGTGGGTGTGAGGCGGGTGGCAGCCCAGAGAGCAGATGGCGTTGCCACTGAGCAGCAGCAGGGCCAGGAGTGAGGACCAGGCCGGGGCCATCGGGGGCCCTGCAGACGCTTCTGGCCCGGGGTGGTGGGGGCTGTGAACCTGCTCTCTAGGTTCCCTGAAGCCCTTCCTCCAGGCCTGTGTCTTAAGTAGGAGCCCATGGGTTCCATTTTCTGAAAGTTCCCTCTTGCTTTCTACTTTTGGTTTTGCTTTTCATTTGCACTCTCCAAATGTGTTCTGACAGCATTTCTCAACTGTTAATTTTTTTTCTTCATTTTGCCTCCTTTCCCCTCATCCAGAGTCTTTTGAGATGTTTTTTCTAATTTGCCCACACTATGAAGTTTTGATATCACAGATATACTGTGGATCTATTTTTTATACTCCATGTGTATCCTTATACATAGAGAATGGAAGTGCTCTACTTTCTCTTTGTATTGAATACAAGGTTAAGTATGACACAGGGGACTTCCCTGGTGGTCTAGTAGGACTCCAGGCTCCCAGTGCAAGGGGCCCAGGTTTGATCCCTGGTCAGGAAACTAGATCCTGCATGCTGCAGCTAACAGCCGGCACAGCCTAAGAAATTAATATTTTTCTTTTAAAAAAAGAATGACATCGGCACTTCCCTGTTGGTCTAGTGGCTAAGAATCCACCTGCCAATGCAAGGGACACAGGTTCGATCCATCATCCAGGAAGATTCCACATGCTGCAGGGCAACTAACCCCTAGAGCCACACTCCTGAGCCCATAGCTCCTGAGTTCGAGGGCCCATACTCTGCAACAGGAGAAGCCACTGCAGTGAGAAGCCTGCGCACCACCCCTAGAGAGTAGCCCTGCCTTCTGCAACTATAGAAAGCCTGAGTGTGCCAATAAGACCAAGCAAGCCAAAAATTAAAAAAATAATAATAAAGATAGGAGTCCTGCCACTTTATTTTGAGGCCACAGCTCTGCCATTTCCCCTTCTGACTGCAGGGAGAGGAAAGGAAGCAATTTGCCCTGGTACTCCAAGTGAAATTGCTGAAGAAATTATTATAATTTGTTTGTGCTCCCTGTATTAGTTGACCCCAAGCATAGAGCATGTTATGGTAAATATTGCTGCCTTGCAAGTTATCATAAAATTTAGTAGCTTAAAACATTTTCTGCACACAATAAAAACAATGTCCCTGTCACTAGAGCTTTGAAATAACTTACTCTAAGATCAATCACCCTAGATAATAATTGTCTCAGCTCACAGATTCTGTAAGTCAGGGATTTGTTTCCACAGGGCACAGAAGGAATGGCTTGTCTCTGTTTCACAATTTTTTAGGGCCTCAGATGCACAGATCACTGGGTAACTGGGGGTGACCTGGCAGTTGGTGGGCTCTTCCACTTATAGATCTGATGCTAGTAAGCCTCAGCTGGGACCTCAGCTGGCCCTGGGCAGCGACGCACCTCTCCATGACCTCTCCCATGGCCTGGTTTTCCTGAGCACGGTGCGCTCTGTGTAGTTGTACTTTTTACATGGGGAGCTTGAGCTCAAGAGTGAGCTCCAGTGAGCAAGCTATTATGACACAATCCATTGATTGTCCCTGAGGGGATGTTGGCGATGTCTGGAGACATTTCCAGTCACTAAAACTGGTGATGAGGGCTGACACTGGCATCTAATGGATAGAGGTGAGGGACGCTCTTCAATGCCCTACAGTCCACACAGGATAGACAGCACAACAAAGAGTGATCTGCCCTCAATGTCTGCAGGGCCAAGGTTGATAAACCCTAACTTACCATTGGAAGTCATAGAATATGTTTCCAACAAATTACTCTATAAACAGTGCACACGCTGTATGCTTAGGTAATTCAACCTGGATGTTCTCTTCTTTCTACATCCCCTGCTAGACCAGTCCCTGCAGACTTAGACCCCACTCACAGGAACATGAGTGCCCCACCCAGTGTTGGGGGGTGCATTCTACTGCTTGGGCTAAAGCAGCTACACCTGCTACTTCACTAAAGGGTAATATCAGCCCTGCTGTTGGTCATTAACCCGAGGGGTTGTGAGGGAGGGCTGGCTCCTGGTTTCCTTGGTAACTGATGAGCCAACCTGAGGTCAGTTCCCCCTGGAAAGGATCATCTCAGTCCTCCCCAGGTACTAAGTAGCAAGGATGACTGGCCCATCCTGCCTGCTGTTTGCTGTTCACAGTGGGGTGTTCTTTGATGACCTTCTGCTAAGACCAGTAAGATCCCCAGTCCAATAAACCACTCATGTCTCTGCCACCAACTCTGGGCTCTTTCCTCAGTCTCCAGAGTGGGCGGGCAGCTCTAAGGCTTGAAGATGTGGGGGATGCCACTCAACCACTGGTGAGCCAGCCAAGAGGCCACGGAAACTCTGGTGAGTGTGGAGATGTAGGGAAATAAAAATGGGAAACAGACTGGAAGGGTGCTGGGGAGCGGTGCTAATCCCAAGGTGGCCCTCCACTAGCAAGGGGGACCCTGAGGCCACTGTCCACTGTAAGATTTGTCTTTCTAGATCCTTCTACTGCTGATATCCTCTTAACCTCAGGCTCTGTTTCCAGGTGAAAAGCAGCAGCCCTGAACTCATGGTCTATCTGACCGGACAGGGAAGGCTGGTGAATGCAGGCAAAATGCAAGGACCTGGGTTTCCTCTCAGATACTTTGGGAGTTAACCTGGTTGGGTAGTCAAGCAGACCCCCAACCCAACACTGCTAAACAGTTAACAGTCACAAGATTTAAGGATATTTAACTGAGGACAGGGCGTAAATTGGGCGTGGCCAGTTCCCCAGAAAGGTTTTATCCAGGCCTCTGGCGAAGGTAGTATACTAAGGATACCCTGGAGCTTTGGGGCATTGGAAGGGGGCAGAGCAATGAATCAGTGTCATGGAACAAAGGTTCTCTGCCATCTGCAATGTCTTAGAAGCAATGGAAGCCATAACCACAGGCTTCAATGAGGCACAGAGCAATGTGAAAAACCACTGATGGGGAATCTAGAACAGCTGTGTGGGATAAATGGGATTCCCAAAGTTCCCGGGCACTTTCCAGATCCTTGGGCTGCAACAGCATAGGAATGATATCAATTCCACAAGACTCTTGGGGAAGCAAAGCTTTTTATTCAAAGAGCATGTACACAAAGGAGAAGGGGCAAGAAAAAGCCAGCTCCCTGAGTAGAGGGGGGCGAGTTGCATTTCCAACAAATGGGAGGGTTTGCCTCTGGTGACTGATAATGTCCAGAAATCATCACACTTCTTGGTTCAGCAGCAGGAGGCCCATGGTGGCTATCAGGAATGGCAAGCTTCAGTGTGGGTAAAGGAGTATGAGAATTTTCTGAAAGAAAGCACAAAAACAGGCACGGTTAAAGGTTACAGTGGATGGACCTTCTTGCCTTGCGAACTAGGTATACGCTTTAGTGTAGCAGAGAGAAAGTTCTTTTATTTCTGGGAGACCGCTGCCACCCAGGTACCCGGACTCGGGACCCCAGGACCCCAAAATATTGTCTGGTCTTTCTTCAAAATGGATGTACTCTTGTCTTCCTATCTCACCATGGACATTGATAGCGACGAGGAATCCCACTTTACTGACCATGGATTTCAGGAACGGCTGATGAGGCTGGTAAGCACTGGTGTTTCCACTTTTCCTTACAACCGTGCTGCTACAGGGCTCATTGGAAGGCTTATCACGTGGCACCTGCTGTGGGGACTGGGGGTGGACAGACTGTGNCTCACCATGGACATTGATAGCGACGAGGAATCCCACTTTACTGACCATGGATTTCAGGAACGGCTGATGAGGCTGGTAAGCACTGGTGTTTCCACTTTTCCTTACAACCGTGCTGCTACAGGGCTCATTGGAAGGCTTATCACGTGGCACCTGCTGTGGGGACTGGGGGTGGACAGACTGTGTGGTACTGCAGCCAGGACAGGAAACACAGGCCTGGGTGACATTATCTGAGAGTGCTCTTAAAGCTTATCTTTTGCTTACTGGTCAGGATCTCCCTGTATTGTCCTGCTGGATTTCCTCCCTGGCCTGAAGGCAGGGGATCAGGGGTGGCCTCTCTGCAAAGTGAGTCTGCTGGCTGGTGTGCAGCAGGACGCTGTGGGAAATCAGCCTGGCTAATGCAGCCATGTGGGGCCAATGAAGAGTCTTATCCTCCTGTCCTGGGTGCCCAGAGCCTAGCTCACTGTGACATTTCTTAGCTGCTTTCCCTTGTATTAATTTGTGGTATTTGGTTGCTGGGCTGACCCAGTGACGTACTGATGTCTAGGGTGGGGCAGCATTGTAAGGGTTGTGCGAGGTTATGTAGGGGGTCGGAGTGTATGTTCATGCCCTCAAGATGCCTGTTCTGCGCTTTCTATGCTCCCCGCTAGAGCGTTTCACAGGCACCTGCTCGCCCCAGCCCCACCTAGTGGTTTTTCCAATGCTTAGGGAGAAGTAGCTCCACCTGCTAGTTCCTGAAAGGGAAATACCAATCCTGGTGATGGTCATGAACCTGAGGTGTTCTGAGGGAGTGGAACCTGCTGCTGTTTTCCTTGGTAAATGATGACCCAACCTGAAGTCTGTTTCCCATAGAAATGCTAATCTCCACCTACCCCTGGGCACCAAGTATCAGGGATGGCTGGCCTTTCTTACCTGCTGTTTGCTGCTGACAGTTGGGTGTTGAGAAGCTTTGGCTATGTAGCATCCTCAGTCCAATAGGCCACTGACGTCTCTGCCACCAACCTTGGGCTCTTTGCTCAGCCGACAGATTAGGCTACACTAAGGCTCGCAGGTGTGCCGGGTACAGCTCAACCGCAGGTGAACCAGCCAAGGAGCCAAAGAAGTTTTGAGTGCTGAGAGGTAGGGAAATAAAAAGGGGAAACAGACTGGGGTCGGGGGTAGGGAGAGTAGGGGGAGTGGGCAGGGGCGCTAATCTCAAGGCGGCCTTCCTCTAGCATGAGGCATGCTGCCCACCATGAGGCATGTCTTTCTCAGTCCTTTTACTGATGATACCCTGTTAACCTCAGTTTCCAGTTTAAAAGTAGCAGCCCTGTGCTCGAGGCCAATCTGTGTTGGGATGGCTGGTGAATGCAGGCAAAATGCAAGGGCTGGGGTGTCCTGTCAAATACTTTGGGAGTAACCTGATCAGGTAATCGATTGTACCAGCAACCTACCACCCCTATTCCCAGAGCCACAGGCTTTAGGGATAATAACTGAGGACAGGCTTGTGAATTGGGTGTGACCAGTTCCCTTCAAGGGTTTCACTGGAACCTGTTGTGAACCCAGCATATTAAGATACCATGGAGCTTCTGGGCCCAGATCTGGAAGAGGATGGAGCAAGGATGCAGTGTGATGAAACCACAGCTCTCTGCTGTCCAGTGTCTTAGAAGCAGTGGAAACCATAACCACAGGCTTCTATGAGTCATCAAGAAATGGAAAAAATCACTTCTGGGGAATCTAGAACAGCTGTGAGCAATAAACAGGACTTCCATTGTTCCCAAGCCCTTTCTAGATCCTTAGGCAGCAAAATCATGGAAATGACACCACTCCCAGAAGACTCTGAGGCAAGCAAAGCTTTTTATTACAACAGAGGACTTGTGCCCAAGGGAGAAGGGGCAAAAAAAGAAAAAGGAAAACCAAAGCAGCCTCCACGAGTAGAACGGCGAGTTGCCTGTTTAAGAAAAGAGACTTTGTCTCATGAGCTGATAAGGATGGTAAGCACTGGTATTTCTACCTGACTTACAGCCTTGCTGCTGGCAGGCTAATTGGAAGTCTCATTATGTGGCATCTGCTGTGGGGACTGAGGGTGAACAGACTGCGTGGTACTGCAGGCTAAGGCAGGAAACACAGGCAGGGGTGACATTATCTGAGATGGTGTCAAGGCTTGTCTTTTTCTTACTGGTCAGAACCTCCCTGCATCATCCTTCTGGACTTTCTCCCTGACGAGGGTGAGGAATCAGCTGGAGGACTGGGTGGCCATGGTGGCCTCACTGCAGAGTGAGTGTGCTGTGCAGCAGGACTGGATGGGAAATCAGTCCGGCTAATGCAGCCACGTGGGGCCAGCGAAGACCCGTGCCTTCTTCCTGTCCTGGGCCTAGCTTACCATAACACTTCTTAGCTGTTCTCCTTTGTATTATTCATTGTTATTTGGTTGCAGGGCACCTCTACACACTAGACTGACCCCACAGATGTCTCTGAAGAGGGACACCAGGATAAGAAGTTGTGCAGGGTGTGCACAGGGCAGAATGTATGGTCAGGTCGCTTAAGATGGCTCTTCTCCACCCCCTGCTAGACCCGTCCCTGCTACAGGTATACGCCACTCAAGGACCATGCTGGCCCCTGCCCTACCTAATGGCCAAAAGGGCTCCACTGCTAGTTCATTAAGGAGAAATATTAGCCCTAGTGATGGACATTAACCTGAGTGGTTGTGAGGGACTGGCCCCAGCTGCTGGTTTCTTTAGTAACCGATGAACCAACCTCAGGTCAGTTTTGCCTAGAAATACTAGTCTGTATCAGCCCCCCGCCTCTTCCCCTCCAACTAGAATAGCAAAGATGACGCGTCTGTCTTGTTTGCTGTTCTCAGCTGGATGTTCTTGGAAGACCTCTGGCTTCAGACGTGTAAGATCCATAGTTCAATAAACCACTAATGTCTCTGCCACTTACTCTGGGCTCTTTCCTCAACCTCTAGGCTGGGCAACTCTAAAACTTGCAGGCCTGCCGGATGCAGCTCAACCACTGGTGAGCCAGCAAAGAAGCTCTGGTGAGTGCTGAGATGTAGGGAAGTAAAAATGGGAAACAGACTAGGGTGGGGTTGGGGGAGAAAGGGTGGGGGTGCTAATCCCAAAGTGGCCCTCCACTAGAGGAGACCCTATGGCCGCTGTCTACCGTGAGGCATGTCTTTCCAGACCCTTACACTGGTGATATCCTGTTAACCTGAGTCTCTTTCCAGTTAGTCATAAAGTAGACATCCTGTGCTCCTGGTAGATCTGACTGCACAGGTATGGCTGGTGCATGCAGGCAAAACGCAAGGACCTGGTTTCTTCCTTTATCAAATGCTTTGGGAGTTACTTGGTCGGGTAATTGATCGTACCCACCACCCCTAAACTGTTAAAAGCTACCGTTTTAGGAATATTAACTGAGGACAGGCTTGTGAATTGGACCCCAGACTACTGTCTGATCTTTTTTCACAATGGTTGTACTCTTGTCGTCTTATCTCGCAATAGACATTGATAGTGACCAAGGAATCCCGGTTTACTGGCCAAGTTCTGGTGTTTCCACTTACCTTATAACCCTGCTTCTGCAGGCTAGTTGCGGCACCAGCTGTGGGGACTGGGGGTGGACAGACCATGTGGTACTGCAGCCAGGACAGGAAGCACAGGCATTATCTGAGAGTGCTCTTAAAGCTTATCTTTTTCTTACTGCTCAGGACCTCTCTGTACTGTCCTGCTAGATTTCCTCCTTAGCTGAGGGCAGGGCATCAGCTGGAGGACTTGGTGACAGTGGTGGTCTCTCTGCAAAGTGAATCTGCTGGCTGGTGTGCAGCAGGACGCCAAGGGAAACCAGCCTGGCTAATGCAGCCATGTGGGGCCAATGAAGACTCTTGCCTTCTTCCTATCCTGATTGCCAAGGGCCTTGCTTACTCTTGACACTTCTTATCTGCTGTCCTTTGTATGTAATGCATTTATGATATTTGGTTGTAGACGCTGCTACATACTCTTGAGACCGAAAAAAGTTGGATTAAAACTCAACATTCAGAAAACTTAGATCATGGCATCTGGTCCTATCACTTCATGGCAAATAGATGGGGAAACAGTAGAAACTTTTATTTTGGGGTGCTCCAAAATCACTGCAGATGGTGATTGCAGCCATGAAGTTAAAAGATGCTTGATCCTTGGAAGAAAAGTTATGACCAACCTAGACAGCATACTAAAAAGTAGACATATTACTTTGTCAACAAAGATCTGTCTAGTCAAGGCTATGGTTTTTCCAGTAGTCATGTATGGATGTGAGAGTTGGACTATAAAGAAAGCTGAGTGCCAAAGAATTGATGCTTTTGAACTGTGGTGTTAGAGAAGACTCTTGAGAGTCCCTTGAACTGCAAGGAGATCCAACCAGTCCATCCTGAAGGAAACCAGTTCTGAATAGTCATTGAAAGGACTGATGCTGAAACTGAAACTCCAATACTTTGGCCACCTGATGAGAAGAGCTGACTCACTGGAAAAGACCCTGATGCTGGGAAAGATTGAAGGTGGGAGGAAAAGGGGATGAGAGAGGATGAAATGGTTGGATGGCATCACTGACTCAGTGGACATGAGTTTGAGGAAGCTCCGTGAGTTAGTGATGGACAGGGAAGCCTGGCGTGCTGCAGTCCATGGGGTTGCAGAGTCGGACATGACTGAGCAACTGAACTGAACCGCTACATACTGGACTGACCCAGAGGATGTCTCAGAATATAGGCAGACCATGACTGTAAGGGCTGTGCCAGGTATGTAGGGAGGTGAGGTGTATGGTCAGGCCCTTCAGGATGACTTCTCTTGCTCTTTCTACATCTCCTACTAGACAGGTCCCTGCAGACCTACACTCCACTCACAGGAATGTGCTAGCCCTTGCCCCACCTAGTGGCTGTTCTAATACATAGGCCAAAAGGGCTCCCCATCCACTAGTTCCTAAAAGGTAAATTTCTCTGGAAGGAATGATGCTGAAGCTGAATCTCCAATACTTTGGCCACCTCATGCGAAGAGTTGACCCATTGGAAAGAACTGATGCTGGGAGGGATTAGGGGCAGGAGGAGAAGAGGATGACAGAGGATGAGATGGCCGGATGGCATCACCGACTCGATGGACGCTGAGTTTGAGTGAACTCCCGGAGTTGGGGATGGACAGGGAGGCGTGCCGTGCTGTGATTCATGGGGTTGCAAAGAGCTGGACACGACTGAGCAAATGAACTGAACGGAAAAGGTAAATATTGGCCCTTGTGATGGCAGGTAACTTGAGTTTAAAGGAAGAGCCCCATGCTGCTGGTTTCCTTAGTAATTGATGAACCAGTGTTGCTGCAGTATTTTGCCTCAGATTTCCTTTCCATTTAGCCATTGATTATTCTGTGTTTGTGCACATACAAGAATTGGTGGCCAGCAAGAGTTGAACATGATAGAAGCAACTGAACATGAAGGAGGTACGATGGAACTGAAGCATTCTCACATTTAAAGAGTGAAGTAGATTCAATTTGGTGAGAAATGGCAAGGTTTCCAAGGCACCTGTGGGATGGCAATTAGCACTGTTGGTATCCTTGGAAGATTAAATCTGTCAGTCTTTTGCCCTGTGGTTTTACAACTTTTGCTCTTTGAAGTGGAGACTATGAAATCTTTTATCTTCTGAAAGTTTCAAAACCAGTGCTTTTGATGATATTATTTCAAGGGACTTGGGTAAAGATGTGTTCACAATGCTGAATGTTTAATATACAATCTAACTACACTATGGCTATGAGAATATTAAGGGCACATCTAAATCTTTTCTCTTAACCTGTTAGTTGAAGGAAATAGAGCTTTTCTCAAATTCTTCAGATATTTTCTTGTATAGTTAAAAATGTTACTTATATGCATTAAATAGAAGAGGCCATGTTCCACCCTCACCACCCACCCCCTGCCGCCAGAAAATATTAGCACCAAATTTTCTTCTCTGACCACTCAGGGAACAGATGGGGCTGGAAGACTGCTAGTTCTGAACGCTCTCCTTTCCTGGTGTTGTAATGAAGCTTAGCAGCTACAGACCCCCAGAAACAGCTCTATAGTTAAACCAAGTCAGGGTTTTTCTTTTTTTTTTTTGCAGTCAGAGTCCTCTCCGTGAAGAAACATGAGGCGGCTTAGGAGGAAGAAGTGGGAAGGGGATCTGTCCAGGGTTTGAGTTTGGATGACATGATTCTAAGGAGGTCAGGGAGGAGGGTGACAGTTCAGGGTTAAAACGTTTGCGCTCACGTGAGCAGTTTTTCTGGAGGTCCTAGGAACACAGCGGAGCTTGGGTAGTCCTTGCTGCTTTCTTATGGTCACTCTAACGCTGAGAGGGTTGTCTGCCACATTTCTTTAGAAATGTTAGGAAGATCACCTTTTGTCCCCCAATGGAAGGGGATTAAAGAGAATCCCGTTTCTGTTTTTCCCTGGAAAATATAATGGATAGATAAGGAAGGGAGTGTATGAAAACCCACTCACTATATGAAGCTTTGCATCTGGTTTGGGAATCAGGATGTTTCTCTGTTGTATCAAAGTGGCTCAGATCCTTCGAGATGATTAGAGATGTATGGGACAAACAGATAAATCCATGATGTGAGAGAACAGTGTTTCTCAGCATTATATTCTTGGTATTAATAAAAGCAGTTTTTATAAGTCAGCTTGAGTAGAAGAGAACTGTGGACGTTGTAGTAGAGACAAGGTCTAGGGTGTAGTCATTCCTCAGGGATGGACGAAGGCTACTACTAAGAGTTAAACGGGAGTAGTGTGGAGATTTTTCTTTCGCCCCTGCTCTTCTGAAAGACAGAAGTTGGATGGTGGAACAGTAAGATTGCTGTTGTTTAGTCGCTAAGTCATGTCCAACTCTTTTGTGACCCTGGGGACTATAGCTGGCCAGGCTCCTGTCTATGGGGTTTCCTAGGCAAAGAATACTGGAGGGGGTTGCCATTTCTTTCTCCAGGGGTCTTCCCAACCCAGGAATCGAACCTGTGTCTCTTACTTCACAGGCAGATTCTTTCTCGCTGAGCCACCAGGGAAGCCGATAGTAAAGGATACTGGAGGAAAACTAATCACTTTTGGCAGGTATGGTGCACAGGAGTAGCAGGTTGTGCATTTTTCTTGTGCCTGATACCACCACCTTCTGAAGTCATCTGTACATCTCTCCAAACAGAATGGTTTTGGTCCAGCAATATCTGTGAAGCATTAACTACCCCAGGGAAGTGAGATTATGGACAGAAGAATGGTCAGTTTTTCAGACTTTTAAAAAGAAAACATCCAGCTAGTGACTTGTTTGTAGTTCAAGACTGGTTAGTACAGTAATGCCCTGGAGAAGGAAATAGCAAGCCACTCCAGTATTGTTGCTTGGGAAAACCCATGGACAGAGCAGTGTGCTGGGCTACAGTCCATGGGGGTCACAAAAGAGTCAGACATGACTTAGCAACTAAACAACAGTAAGATGATTCTAGCTCTGTCACTGTCCTGAACAAAGTCCCCTGCTGCTAACAACTCTGCACAGGACCGAGGCATCAGCAGACTTAGGTCATTCTTAAAGCTACAGTCCTGACTGCTGCTTAGGACTTGATAGGGATTCTCTATGGTGTCCCAGTAGACACTCCACCCAGGCAGGTTGTCTACTGGGAGCTCTGACCAGATGCAAGTGCCCAGGAGGATATGTAAAAACACATTTCTGGAACTCAGTTTGGGGGCCAAGAGAACACCTCTCAGCTCAGTCTATACATAAAGAAGCTGTTGCACATGGCTGCTAAGTGATTGTACTACGAGGTAAGTGGTGAGGGTGAATGAGAAGTGCAGATACCAATACCGGAGAAGTAAACTAAGTGGACAATTTAAGTGGAATCCATAACCCACTCCCCTTACAGGTAGAGTAGGAAAAGTTGAGGGCACAGGTTAGTTCACTAATGGAAAGTCAGCCTGGAAGGTCAGAAAGCCCTTTTTTCCCATTCTCCGAGTGTAAGTGATGCCTTTGAGTGTGTCTGGGTACACAGGATACATGGAAGGTTTGTGAACAGTGTTATCAGGAGAAGGATGGAGAGCTCGATAACCAAACACTCTGCCTAGTATGAAGAAATAAGTTTTATTGATCACTAATCCCTGTCTGGAATGTGTTGGCTTCTAAGTGATAAACTATTCTTCTCAAATAACATAAAAGTTCAGTCAGTAGAAATTAGACCTGTCCCACTCACACATATAGAGTCTGCTGATAAGCTGTTGGGTGAAATAAAGCAAAGAATGAGAAACCTCTACCACTATAGTCAGAGCCTTCAGGAAGACGGACTAGTAAAGAGCTAGAAATACTACATGAACTTAAAACTGAGAAGGGCCTATATATATAGTGAAACAACCAAGCTCAGGCAACAGACATTAACTGCCATCAGCAGCTTTATATTCATCTTGTTCTAATATTGTATTAAATAGAACAGGAGGACAAGCTTATATCTAGAAAAGATCTATGGGCATAAGTGCATTCTTGATAGCCTTCAGGAGGCACAATTAAGAGGTCACCTGAGGGAGAGAATGCTCAATACAAGAATATTTTGCTCTGAGACAATGTTTTGGAGACAGATGAAATGGGTAGTTCCCTGTGTGTGTACTAAGTCACTTCAGTCATTCAGTCATGTCTGACTCGGCAACCCCATGGACAGCAGCACACCAGGCTTCCCTGTCATCAATTCCTGGAGCCTACTCAAACTCATGTCCATTGAGTCAGTGATACCATGCCAACCATCCTCTGTTGTCCCCCTTTTCCTCCCACCTTCAATCCTTCCCTGCACCAGGGTCTTTTCCAGTGAGTCAGTTCTTTGCATCAGGTGGCCAAAGTACTGGAGTTTCAGCTTCAGCATCAGTCCCTCCAATGATTATTCAGAACTGATTTCCTTTAGGATGGACTAATTGGATCTCCTTGCAGTCCAAGGGACTCTCAAGAGTCTTCTCCGGCACCACAGTTCAGAAGCATCAATTCTTTGGTGCTCAGCTTTCTTTATAGTCAATTCTCACATCCATAAATGACTACTGGAAAAACCACAGCTTTGACCATACGGACCTTTGTTGGCAAAGTAATGTGTCTACTTTTTAATATGCTGTCTAGATTGGTCATAGCTTTTCTTCCAAGGAGCAAGTGTCTTTTAATTTAATGGCTGCAGTCACCATCTGCAGTGATTTTGGAGCCCCCAAAATAAAGTCTGCCACTGTTTCCCCATCTATGTGCTATGAAGTGATGGGACCAGATGCCATGATCTTAGTTTCTGAATGTTGAGTTTTAAGCCAACTTTTCACCCTCTTCTTTCACTTTCATCAAGAGGCTCTTTAGTTCCTCTTCACTTTCTGCCGTAAGGGTGGTGTCATCTGCATATCTGAGGTTATTGATATTTCTTCCAGCAATCTTGATTCCAGCTTGTGTTTCATCCAGCCCAGCATTTCACATGATGTACTCTGTATAGTTTAAATAAGCAGGGTGATAATATACAGCCTTGATGTACTGCTTTCCCGATTTGGAACCAGTCTGTTGTTCCATGTCCAACTCTCTGGGACCCTATGGACTGTAGACCGCCAAACTCCCTCTGTCCATGGGATTCCCCAGGCAAGAGTTCTGGAGTGGACTGGCACACCCTCCTCCAGGGGATCTTCCTGACCCAGGAAGATCAAACACTGATCAAACACTCCTCTCCTGCACTGGCAGGTAAGTTCTTTACCACTAGCGCCACCTGGGAAATGGGTAGTTCCCTAGCCAAAAAATAGGCTTTCTTGGAGCACAGGGATGGTACTAAAAAGAATTTGGATCAGCTGGTCCAGAAGCCACTGTCTATGACACATGAGTGCTTATGTACATGTTGCTGTCTGGGCTGGATGAAAGTTTTGTGGCTAGAGCAGTGACCTGATCCTAGGATCTGCATGGGCAAAGCAATATAAAAAGCCCTTATGATAGTATAAGTTTACCAAGTTTACTTATACCTGGGTATTTGCACATTAAATCCTTTCTGTAATTAAAAGATTTACTCTTACTGTGATACTTCGTAAGCTGAAGCTTTCAGTTTACAATCCATTTTTTTAAAAAGCCACATAGTAGTGGGTGTGAATACTCAAAATCCAGATGATATGTTTCAGATTTGTATCAAATTCAAATTATATGAATTTATCAATAAAAGCCAAAGCAATTTAAATCTGTATTTTTGTGCTACAGCAAAGAAGGTGGAGTAGACAGACCTTGTCTTACGAGCATGCCAAAATCAGCTACCTGCAGAACAATGTCAATGAAAAAGACCAGAACCAACCAGAAGAGATCTACGACTAAAGACATAAAAAAAGAAACTACAGTGAGATTGGGAAGGAGGAGCAGACTTGGATATAGTCATGTTCCATACCGCCCCTCCTGGGATGGGAGACCCACAAACTGGTATAGTTCCATTGCAGAAGTTTTCTCATAGGAGTAAGTTTTGAGCCCCACATTGGGCTCCTCAGCCTGAGGGTCCTGAACCAAGAAGTTGAGTCCCCAGAGCATTTGGCTTTGAAGGTCAGTGGGGCTTATTTCTCCCAGTCCTTTGGGACTCACAAAATTGACTCCCCTTTTAAAGGGCACACAATCTCTCTGCAATGAGACCCAGGGTAAAAGCAGAAATTGACAGGACCTCAGGCCACATCTACCTGCTGGTCTTGGGGAGTCTCTCAGACAGGTAGCAGGGTGGGTGGCTGCAGCTGACCCCGGGGACACAGGCATCAGCAGCAGCCATACTTGGGAGTTCCTTCAGCCACGTGGACACTGGATGGGCAGGCACTGTTGTGGGATCCTCTCTCTAGCTCATCAGTGCCAAGACCTGGCCCCACCCAACAGCTGTTAGGAGCCAGTGATGGGACACCTCAGGCCACACACCTTACTGGGCAGGATAACAGTGGACAGGCTGTATAAGGGGAGGTTGGGGAGAGGGATACTAGACCTCAGACTCAAAACCACAATCTTGCAGTCAGTGGGCCCAGCCTTCCCACAGCTAGCCACACCATGCACTGGGACAAGCTGGGCCCTGGCCCTGCCCACTAGCATGCCAAAACAAGCTTAGGGACACCCCATACCCAGCTGTGTCTGGAACCACACCTCCACCCCCCACTGACACCAGCTCTGGGATCTCTGGGCCCTGCAGCCTGACTCCAGGATCTGGCTTTGCCTGCCAGCAGTCTGGAACTAATTTGAGGAGCTACCCTGCGACCTGGCATGAAGCCCATCACCAGTGGGCAGGCAACAGCCCCCATCTTCTGGACCTTGGCTCCACTTACCAGTGAGCCAGCGCTAGCCCTGCAGCCCCTGGGGTCCTGAAGAGCCAAGGCCCCACCAACCAGCAGCTGGCAGCCTGTGAACCAGGCAAGGCATGGCACCAACCATAACAGGAGCTAACTAAGCTTACCAGACTCCTCACATAGCCCACCACAATCAAGGACCCACACCACCCTTGTTGCGGGGAGGGGAATGCCTAGAGCATACAGCATAGGAAATGAGAGGGGACTGCACTGCTAGAATGCATAAGATGTTTCCTAGAGAAGGCCACTTCTGCAAGAACACACAAAATGAGAAACATGTTCCAGATGAAGGAAGAATGAAGTAGATATACAGCTTAACCAAGAAGAGTTCAGGGTAATAATGAAAGAACTTGGGAAAAGAATGAATGCACAGAGAAGTTAGAAATTTTTAACAGTAAGAATAAATATAAAGAACACAATAACTCAAATGGAAAATATACATGAAGGAATCAAAACAGACTAAGCAACACAGAGAAATGAACCAGTGAGCTGGATACCTCTGGGATTACAATAAGCACACTAATTATTTGCATTGTAGGGGTCCCAGAATGAGGAGAGGGGAAAAAGGAGCTGAGAACATATTTGAAGATATACTAATTGAAAACTTCCCTAACCTGGGAATGGAAACAGTCATGTAAGTCCAGGAAGCAGAGTCCCAGAGAGGATTAACCCCAAGAGGAAAACACCAAGACACTGTAATTTAAATGAGAAAAAGAGAATATTAAAAGCAGCAAGAGAAAAACAACAAACATGCAAGGGACTCCCCAGAAGACTTTCAGGTAATTTTTCAGCAGAAATTCTGCAGGCCAGAAGGGAGTGGCACAATATACTTAAAGTGATGAAAGCAAACAACCTCCAAACAAGAATACACAGCAAGGCTCTCCTGATTTGGTGAAGCATCATGGATGAGCAAAAGCTAAAAGAATACAGCACCACCAAACCAGCTTTACAAACGATAAAGGAACTTTGCCAAAAAAAAAGAAAAAAAACCATAATAAAAGCCACAACTAGAAACAAAAATGCAATGAAAAAGCTCACTAGTAAAGGCAGGCATGCAGTAAAGGTAGAAAATCACTCAAGCACAAAGCTAGTAGGAATGTTGAAAGACAAAAGTAGTCAAATCATCTATATCCACAATAAGCAGTTAAGGGATACACAAAATAACTATATAAAACATACCAAAAACAGTAACCGAGGGGAGGAAAGTACAATGCATTTGAAATAAAGAGACCAGCAACTTAAAACAATCGTGTATGTATATAATATATAGATTGCTATGTAAAGGAGTCATGTCTGACTCTTTGGGATCCCATGAACTGTAGCCCGCCAGGCTCCTCTGTCCATGGGACTCTCCAGCCACGAATACTGGAGGGGGTTGCCATTTCCTCCTCCAGGGGGTCTTTCTGACCCAGGGATCAAACCTGGGTCTCTCGTGTCTCTGGCCTTGGCAGGCGGGCTCTTTACTGCTGAGTCACCTGGGGACTGGTATAATACACAGACTGCTATATAAAGACCTCATGGGAACCACAAAATTAAACATCCATAATGCACACACAAAAAGGAAACCCAAACAGCATTTAAGATCATCATCAAATCATGAAAACAAAAGGGAAAAAAAGACCTACAAAACTCCCGAACAATGAACAAAATGGCAATAAGAATATCATGTTGATAATAATCTTAAATGCAAATGGACTAAACGCTTCAATCAAAAGACATACAGTGGCTGAATGGACACAACAAGGCCTGTACATATATGCTGCCTATAAGAGACTTCATTCAGATCTAGAGACACACAGTGGAAGTGGAGGGATGGATAAAGTTATTCTATGCAAGTGGAAGTCAGAAGAAAGCTAGAGTAACAATACTTATTAGACAAAATGAGACTAGAGGTCAACGGCAAAAAAGCACAAACACGCAAACATGTGGAAGCTAAACAAGACACTGCTGAGCAACCAGTGGCTCACTGAAGAAATCAGAAGAAATTTTAAAAAAAGACTTAAAGGTAAATGAAAATGAAAACATAATAATCCAAAATCTATGAGATGGAGTAAGAGCAGTTTTAACAGGGTAGTTTACAGCAATACAAACTTACCTCAGGAAACTAGAAAAATCTTAACAACCTAACTTTACACCTAAAGGAACTAAAGAAAGAACAAAACCCAATGTTAGTAGAAGCAAAAGATCAGAGTAGAAATAAAGACTAAAAAACAAAGGAAAGACCAAGGAAACTGAGTTGGTTCTTTGAATAAACAAGATTGAAAAACTTTAGCCAGCCTCATTAAGAAAAGGGGGGGGGGGGGGGGGTTAAATCAATAAACTGAGAAATGAAAAAGGAGACTTGACAACCCAGACCACAGAAATACAAAGGATCTGAAGGGACAGCTACAAACTATATGCCAGTAAAATGGGCGACCTAGAAGAAATGGGCAGATTCTTATAAGAGCACCATATCCCAAGACCAAATTAGGAAGAAAGAAAGAGGAAATATGAACGGACCAGTCACCAGTAGTGAAATTAAGCCAATAATTTTAAGAATTCACAACAAACAAAAGTCCAGGACCAGGTGGCTTCACAGGTGAATTCTACCAAACGTTTGAAGAGTTAACACCTATCCTTCTCAAACTATTCTCAAAAATTTCAGAGGAACACTTCCATATTCATTCTGTGGGGCCAGCATTACCCTGATACCAAAATCAAACAAAGACACCACAAAAAAATAAAATTACAGGCCAGTATTACTGATGAACATAGTTGCAAAAATATTCAAAAAATATTAGCAAACTGAATCCAATATAGTAAAAGGATCATTCACCACGATCAAATAGGATTTTATCGCAGAGATGCAAGGACTTTCCGATACCCACAAATCAGTCAATGTGATACACCACATTAAAAAAAAAAACTGAAGAATTAAAACCATATGATCATCTTAGTAGAGGCAGTAAAAGCTTTTGACAAAATTCACATCCTTTTATGAAAAAAAAAAAAAAACCTTCCAGAAAACGGGCATAGAGGGAACATAAGATAATAGAAGCCATATATGCCATACTGACGCCTAACATCATACTCAATGGTGAGAAGCTAAAAGAATTTCCTCTAAGATCAGAAGAAACAAAATAAGGATGCCCACTCTTACCGTTTTTAACAGTCTTGGAAGTCCTAGCTAAAAAAAAAAAAAAACTCTCCAGAAAACGGGCATAGAGGGAACATAAGATAATAGAAGCCATATATGCCATACTGACGCCTAACATCATACTCAATGGTGAGAAGCTAAAAGAATTTCCTCTAAGATCAGAAGAAACAAAATAAGGATGCCCACTCTTACCGTTTTTAACAGTCTTGGAAGTCCTAGCCACAGCAAAAGAAAAAGAAAGAAAGGAACCTGAATTGCAAAAGAATTGAAATTGTCACTGTTGGCAGATGACACAGTACTATCCATAGATCCTAAAGATGCCATCGAAAACTGCTGCTGCTAAGTCACGTCAGTTGTGTCCGACTCTGTGTGACCCCATAGACGGCAGCCCACCAGGCTACCCCGTCCCTGGGATTCTCCAGTCAAGAACACTGGAGTGGGTTGCCATTTCCTTCTCCAATGCATGAAAGTGAAAAGTGAAAGGGAAGTCGCTCAGTTGTGTCCGACTCTTCGCGACCCAATGGACCGCAGCCTACCAGGCTCCTCTGTCCATGGGATTTTCCAGCCAAGAGTACTGGAGTGGGGTGCCATCGCCTTCTCCATCGAAAACTATTAGAGCTAATCAATGAATTTGGTAAAGCCGTAGGATACAAAATTAATATCCAGAAACCTCTTGCATTTTTGTACAACTAACAATGAACTATCAGAACAAGAAACTTAGGGAACAATCCCATTTACCATATCAAAACAAATAAAATACCTAGGATTAAACCTATCTAAGGAGGTAAAAGATCTGTACTCAGAAACTTATTAATAAGACACTGGTGAAAAACACTGAAGATACCACAGATGGAAAGATGGTACCATGTTCTTGGAATGACCAAACTATCCAAGGGAATCTACAATTCAGTGTGATTACCATCAAAATACCAAGGGCATTTTTCAGACCTACAACAAATAATTTTAAAACTTGTTTGGAAACAAAAGACCTCAAACAGCCAAAACAATCTTGAGAAAGAAGAATGGAGTTAGAGGAATTATGTTTCCTGACTTCACAGTGTATTAGAAACCTACAGTAATCGAAACAGAATGGTACTGGCACAAAAACAAGACACACAGATCAATGGAAAAGTATAGAGAGCCCAGAAATAAACTGAAGTACTTACGGTCAATTAATGACAAAAGAGGCAAAAATATACATTAGCAAAACAACAGTCTTTTCAATAAGTGGAGTGGGGAAAACTGGACAGTTATGTGTAAAAAAACAAAATTAGAACATTCTCTAACACCATTTACAAAAATAAACTCAAAGTGGATTAAAGACCAAAATATATAAAGTTCCTAGAGGAAAACACTGGCAGAATACCCTTTGACATAAATTGTAGCAGTATTTTATCTGTCTCCTAAAACAAAGTAAATAAAAGGAAAAAATAAAAAAAATGTGATCTAATAAAACTTAAAAGATTTAGCAAAGCAAAGGAAACCACCAACAAAATGAAAAGATAACCTACTGATTGGGACTTCCCTGGTGGCTCACGAGGTTAGAGCATCTGCCTGGAATGCGGGAGACCCCATTCCATCCCTGGGTCAGGAAGATCCCCTGGAGAAGGAAATGGCAACCCACTCCAGTACTCTTGCCTGGAGAATCCCATGGACAGAGGAGCCTGGTAGGCTACAGTCCATGGGGTCGCAAAGAGTCGGACATGACTGAGCGCTTTCACTTTCACTGATTGGCAGAAGATATTTACAAATGATATGGGGTTCCTTAAGGCCTATAAGGGGTTAATATCCAACATACATAAACAGTTCATAAACCTGGCATCAAAAAACAGCCTGATTAAAAAATGGGCAGAACTGAACAGATATTTTTCCTAAGTAGGAAATGCAGACGGCTAACAGACACAAGAAAAGATATTCAACATTGCTAATCATCAGGGAAAAGGAAATCAAGCCAAAATGAAATGTCACCTCACCCCTGTCAGAATGGCTATCATTAAAAAGAATACAAATAACGTTGGTGAGAATGTGGAAAAAAATGGAATCCTTGTACACTATTGCTGGGAAATGTAAATGGGTGCAGCCACAGGAAAAAATAATATGGAGGTTTCTCAAAATACTACAAAATGCAAGAAACTACGAATAGAATTATCATATGACTCAGCATTACATATCCAGAAAAAACCAAAACCATCAATTCAAAAAGATGATATATGCATCCCAATGTACATAGCAGTATTATGACTGACAAGATCTGGGAACAACCTAAGTCCATCAAGGGTTGAATGGATAAAGCTGTGATATCTATATATAATGGAATACTGCTCAGCCAATAAAAAGAATGAAAATGTT
Organism: Oreotragus oreotragus; assembly: GCA_006410675.1. Classification (NCBI taxonomy): domain Eukaryota; kingdom Metazoa; phylum Chordata; class Mammalia; order Artiodactyla; family Bovidae; genus Oreotragus; species Oreotragus oreotragus. The sequence goes on from SJYX01012345.1 coordinate 202,106, forward strand.
GCCACTTACAGCAACATGGATGCACTTGGATGGTATTATGCTAAGTGAAGTAAGTCAGACAAATAGTGTATGATATCACTTACATGTGGAATCTAACAAACACAACAAACTAGAGAATATAACACAAAACAGCAGACTCATAGACACTGAAAACAAACTAGTGGTTACCAGTGGGGAGAGGGAAGGGGGAGGGGTAATACAAGGGATAGGGGATTAAGGGATAGGTACAAACTATTATGTATAATAGCATCAACTATATAAGGATATACAATACAGGCAATATAGGCAATATTTTATAATAACTAAATGGAGTACTGCAGATGATGATTGCAGCCATGAAACTAAAAGACGCTTACTCCTTGGAAGGAAAGTTATGACCAACCTAGATAGCATATTCAAAAGCAGAGACATTACTTTGGCAACAAACGTCCATCCAGTCAAGGCTATGGTTTTTCCAGTGGTCATGTATGGATGTGAGAGTTGGACTGTGAAGAAAGCTGAGTGCCGAAGAATTGATGCTTTTGAACTGTGGTGTTGGAGAAGACTCTTTAGTCCCTTGGACTGCAAGGAGACCCAACCAGTCCATTCTAAAGGAGATCAGTCCTGGGTGTTCTTTGGAAGGAATGATGCTAAAGCTGAAACTCCAATACTTTGGCCACCTCATGTGAAGAGCTGACTCATTAAGACTCTGATGCTGAGAGGGATTGGGGGCAAGAAGAGAAGGGGATGACAGAGGATAAGATGGCTGGATGGCATCACCGACTCAATGGACATGAGTTTGAGTGAACTCCGGGAGTTGGTGATGGACAGGGATGCCTGGCGTGCTGCAATTTATGGGGTTGCAAAGAGTCGGATACGACTCAGCGACTGAACTGAACCTTTAAAATTGTGAGTCACTATATAATTGTGTACTTCTTATATAATAGCATCAACTATATTTCAATCAAAAAAAATTTTAATGAAACCACATGGCGGGGGGGAATATGTATTCTCTGATTATCTGACCCTCTCTGTACACCAAGAGTAACCATAGGGATTTCATATTCATTTATCTAAGTATGACCTGAAGACTTTGAACTTTCATATACATTATAAAAACATCTGCTGAGTTCTGTCATTGCTGCTGCTGCTGCTGCTAAGTCGCTTCAGTCGTGTCCGACTCTTTGCGACCCCATAGACGGCAGCCCACCAGGCTTCCCCATCCCTGGGATTCTCCAGGCAAGAATACTGGAGTGATTTGCCATTTCCTTCTCCAATGCATGGAAGTGAAAAGTGAAAGGGAAGTCGCCCAGTCGTGTCCGACTCTTCATGACCCCATGGACTGCAGCCTACCAGGCTCCTCCGTCCATGGAATTTTCCAGGCAAGAGTACTGGAGTGGGGTGCCATGAGTTCTGTCATTACTGTTTTTTTNGGGGGGGGGGGTTAAATCAATAAACTGAGAAATGAAAAAGGAGACTTGACAACCCAGACCACAGAAATACAAAGGATCTGAAGGGACAGCTACAAACTATATGCCAGTAAAATGGGCGACCTAGAAGAAATGGGCAGATTCTTATAAGAGCACCATATCCCAAGACCAAATTAGGAAGAAAGAAAGAGGAAATATGAACGGACCAGTCACCAGTAGTGAAATTAAGCCAATAATTTTAAGAATTCACAACAAACAAAAGTCCAGGACCAGGTGGCTTCACAGGTGAATTCTACCAAACGTTTGAAGAGTTAACACCTATCCTTCTCAAACTATTCTCAAAAATTTCAGAGGAACACTTCCATATTCATTCTGTGGGGCCAGCATTACCCTGATACCAAAATCAAACAAAGACACCACAAAAAAATAAAATTACAGGCCAGTATTACTGATGAACATAGTTGCAAAAATATTCAAAAAATATTAGCAAACTGAATCCAATATAGTAAAAGGATCATTCACCACGATCAAATAGGATTTTATCGCAGAGATGCAAGGACTTTCCGATACCCACAAATCAGTCAATGTGATACACCACATTAAAAAAAAAAACTGAAGAATTAAAACCATATGATCATCTTAGTAGAGGCAGTAAAAGCTTTTGACAAAATTCACATCCTTTTATGAAAAAAAAAAAAAAACTCTCCAGAAAACGGGCATAGAGGGAACATAAGATAATAGAAGCCATATATGCCATACTGACGCCTAACATCATACTCAATGGTGAGAAGCTAAAAGAATTTCCTCTAAGATCAGAAGAAACAAAATAAGGATGCCCACTCTTACCGTTTTTAACAGTCTTGGAAGTCCTAGCCACAGCAAAAGAAAAAGAAAGAAAGGAACCTGAATTGCAAAAGAATTGAAATTGTCACTGTTGGCAGATGACACAGTACTATCCATAGATCCTAAAGATGCCATCGAAAACTGCTGCTGCTAAGTCACGTCAGTTGTGTCCGACTCTGTGTGACCCCATAGACGGCAGCCCACCAGGCTACCCCGTCCCTGGGATTCTCCAGTCAAGAACACTGGAGTGGGTTGCCATTTCCTTCTCCAATGCATGAAAGTGAAAAGTGAAAGGGAAGTCGCTCAGTTGTGTCCGACTCTTCGCGACCCAATGGACCGCAGCCTACCAGGCTCCTCTGTCCATGGGATTTTCCAGCCAAGAGTACTGGAGTGGGGTGCCATCGCCTTCTCCATCGAAAACTATTAGAGCTAATCAATGAATTTGGTAAAGCCGTAGGATACAAAATTAATATCCAGAAACCTCTTGCATTTTTGTACAACTAACAATGAACTATCAGAACAAGAAACTTAGGGAACAATCCCATTTACCATATCAAAACAAATAAAATACCTAGGATTAAACCTATCTAAGGAGGTAAAAGATCTGTACTCAGAAACTTATTAATAAGACACTGGTGAAAAACACTGAAGATACCACAGATGGAAAGATGGTACCATGTTCTTGGAATGACCAAACTATCCAAGGGAATCTACAATTCAGTGTGATTACCATCAAAATACCAAGGGCATTTTTCAGACCTACAACAAATAATTTTAAAACTTGTTTGGAAACAAAAGACCTCAAACAGCCAAAACAATCTTGAGAAAGAAGAATGGAGTTAGAGGAATTATGTTTCCTGACTTCACAGTGTATTAGAAACCTACAGTAATCGAAACAGAATGGTACTGGCACAAAAACAAGACACACAGATCAATGGAAAAGTATAGAGAGCCCAGAAATAAACTGAAGTACTTACGGTCAATTAATGACAAAAGAGGCAAAAATATACATTAGCAAAACAACAGTCTTTTCAATAAGTGGAGTGGGGAAAACTGGACAGTTATGTGTAAAAAAACAAAATTAGAACATTCTCTAACACCATTTACAAAAATAAACTCAAAGTGGATTAAAGACCAAAATATATAAAGTTCCTAGAGGAAAACACTGGCAGAATACCCTTTGACATAAATTGTAGCAGTATTTTATCTGTCTCCTAAAACAAAGTAAATAAAAGGAAAAAATAAAAAAAATGTGATCTAATAAAACTTAAAAGATTTAGCAAAGCAAAGGAAACCACCAACAAAATGAAAAGATAACCTACTGATTGGGACTTCCCTGGTGGCTCACGAGGTTAGAGCATCTGCCTGGAATGCGGGAGACCCCATTCCATCCCTGGGTCAGGAAGATCCCCTGGAGAAGGAAATGGCAACCCACTCCAGTACTCTTGCCTGGAGAATCCCATGGACAGAGGAGCCTGGTAGGCTACAGTCCATGGGGTCGCAAAGAGTCGGACATGACTGAGCGCTTTCACTTTCACTGATTGGCAGAAGATATTTACAAATGATATGGGGTTCCTTAAGGCCTATAAGGGGTTAATATCCAACATACATAAACAGTTCATAAACCTGGCATCAAAAAACAGCCTGATTAAAAAATGGGCAGAACTGAACAGATATTTTTCCTAAGTAGGAAATGCAGACGGCTAACAGACACAAGAAAAGATATTCAACATTGCTAATCATCAGGGAAAAGGAAATCAAGCCAAAATGAAATGTCACCTCACCCCTGTCAGAATGGCTATCATTAAAAAGAATACAAATAACGTTGGTGAGAATGTGGAAAAAAATGGAATCCTTGTACACTATTGCTGGGAAATGTAAATGGGTGCAGCCACAGGAAAAAATAATATGGAGGTTTCTCAAAATACTACAAAATGCAAGAAACTACGAATAGAATTATCATATGACTCAGCATTACATATCCAGAAAAAACCAAAACCATCAATTCAAAAAGATGATATATGCATCCCAATGTACATAGCAGTATTATGACTGACAAGATCTGGGAACAACCTAAGTCCATCAAGGGTTGAATGGATAAAGCTGTGATATCTATATATAATGGAATACTGCTCAGCCAATAAAAAGAATGAAAATGTTGCCACTTACAGCAACATGGATGCACTTGGATGGTATTATGCTAAGTGAAGTAAGTCAGACAAATAGTGTATGATATCACTTACATGTGGAATCTAACAAACACAACAAACTAGAGAATATAACACAAAACAGCAGACTCATAGACACTGAAAACAAACTAGTGGTTACCAGTGGGGAGAGGGAAGGGGGAGGGGTAATACAAGGGATAGGGGATTAAGGGATAGGTACAAACTATTATGTATAATAGCATCAACTATATAAGGATATACAATACAGGCAATATAGGCAATATTTTATAATAACTAAATGGAGTACTGCAGATGATGATTGCAGCCATGAAACTAAAAGACGCTTACTCCTTGGAAGGAAAGTTATGACCAACCTAGATAGCATATTCAAAAGCAGAGACATTACTTTGGCAACAAACGTCCATCCAGTCAAGGCTATGGTTTTTCCAGTGGTCATGTATGGATGTGAGAGTTGGACTGTGAAGAAAGCTGAGTGCCGAAGAATTGATGCTTTTGAACTGTGGTGTTGGAGAAGACTCTTTAGTCCCTTGGACTGCAAGGAGACCCAACCAGTCCATTCTAAAGGAGATCAGTCCTGGGTGTTCTTTGGAAGGAATGATGCTAAAGCTGAAACTCCAATACTTTGGCCACCTCATGTGAAGAGCTGACTCATTAAGACTCTGATGCTGAGAGGGATTGGGGGCAAGAAGAGAAGGGGATGACAGAGGATAAGATGGCTGGATGGCATCACCGACTCAATGGACATGAGTTTGAGTGAACTCCGGGAGTTGGTGATGGACAGGGATGCCTGGCGTGCTGCAATTTATGGGGTTGCAAAGAGTCGGATACGACTCAGCGACTGAACTGAACCTTTAAAATTGTGAGTCACTATATAATTGTGTACTTCTTATATAATAGCATCAACTATATTTCAATCAAAAAAAATTTTAATGAAACCACATGGCGGGGGGGAATATGTATTCTCTGATTATCTGACCCTCTCTGTACACCAAGAGTAACCATAGGGATTTCATATTCATTTATCTAAGTATGACCTGAAGACTTTGAACTTTCATATACATTATAAAAACATCTGCTGAGTTCTGTCATTGCTGCTGCTGCTGCTGCTAAGTCGCTTCAGTCGTGTCCGACTCTTTGCGACCCCATAGACGGCAGCCCACCAGGCTTCCCCATCCCTGGGATTCTCCAGGCAAGAATACTGGAGTGATTTGCCATTTCCTTCTCCAATGCATGGAAGTGAAAAGTGAAAGGGAAGTCGCCCAGTCGTGTCCGACTCTTCATGACCCCATGGACTGCAGCCTACCAGGCTCCTCCGTCCATGGAATTTTCCAGGCAAGAGTACTGGAGTGGGGTGCCATGAGTTCTGTCATTACTGTTTTTTTAAAAAGCCTACATTTTCTGTCATCTATCTACAGAAGGATTTAAAATTTCAACCAGTAGATGGCAGAATAACATCAAAACCCCTGGAAAATGGTTGTTCAAAACTGTTAGCAAGAAAATAGAGGAACTATCTATTATTAGTACATTTGATTAAGGACCACAACATCAACAGTTCTGCAGTGTATGCAATCATCTTTAGTGAATATCTAAGTCTTTTTTAACCATCACGCCACCATTCAAATATATGCTTAACAGCGAATACTAGCAACAGATATAATGTAACAAAATCAGGGAAGATAAACTCCAAAAAATTCATTTTTAAAAGTATTTATGGAAGGTCTGAGGGGGGTCACATTAGAAAGGAAATATCAATAATAATAGTATGCTGAGATTATCATTTGGGGGCTTATTTATTATTACTAATTTGGAAATACATTTAATGTTCAAAAGGTATGAGAAAGTTGGAAGACAATCTTTAACTACTCGTGCCAAATTGCTTTCTAAACTATGCCAATTGATAATATACTCAGTGATAGAGGAGAGTAATTTCTAATCCAACAGTGGAAAACAAAAAACACTCCTTTTCAGTATCTAATATGAAAACAATTAAGTTGCCCCCCTCAATAAATTTTGGGATTTGTGATGCAAATATTATTCCCTCATTTTAAAGACTCCCAATTAATGCAGAATAGATATTTCAAGAACAAGAGCAAGAATATCTCTCTTCAACAAAGGAATTCTAAATTCTAATTCTAGAGTTATCCCTATTAAAATTACCTACAAGGCACAATGCTTTGTATTACACCTAAAATCTGCTGAAAGTATTAACCAATGCTTTAAGTTATGAAACAAATAAAATAAAAACAAAATTCCATTCAAAAGAGCCATCTACATACCAAAGACAACTTGAATAAAAGCTCACTATAACTGAAGAAAAAGACCCTATAGCATAGCATAACTGAAGAAAAAGACCCTAGTGTGCCCATATTATAAATAAGATTCCACTACATGATTTTAAAAAGCATAAAAATTCAGTGAGAAAGTAAAGATTATTCAAAAAGTTGTTGTGAAACAACTGGATAACAACTTGGAAGCAGAAAACTAGTGAAAAGCTGAAAAGCCATATCCATAACAATGACATCAAATACCAGGGTAATCATATCATCACATGATGAGGAAAATTATGCAAAGAAAGCATTAAAAAATGACAGAGGAAAAACTAATTTCACTACAGTATAAGAAATACCCTGTGTAAGACATATACGCAGAGAAAAAAGATGGGAATAATATTCTTAATATAAAAGGAATTTTCAAAATTCATCTTCATTTCAACCAGAAAAAAGAAAAGCTATCTGAACAAGAGACAAGCAGTAAATGCTACCTGAGCACATTAAAAATAAGCACTGATAATAAAATAAAGGACAAAGAACGTGACATGAGAACTATGGACAAAAACTATAATATTATCACTAAAAGGTCAAAATGCAAAAAAGACAGACATATTTGACTATTAAATTGAAGATAGTGATCAAAAGGTACAAATAAGCCCCAGGGGTATAATGTTCAACATGGTGGCTATTAGTAATACTGTATTGAATATTTGAAAGTTGCTGAGAGCACAGATGTTAAAAGTTCTCATTACAAGAAAAAAATGTATAACTTACTCTTGCCTGGCAAATCCCATGGACGGAGGAGCCTGGTAGGTGCAGTCCATGGGTTTGCTAAGTCAGACACGACTGAGCGACTTCACTTGACTTTTTACTTTCATGCATTGGAGAAGGAAATGGCAACCCACTCCAGTGTTCTTGCCTGGAGAATCCCAGGGACGGGGGAGCCTGGTGGGCTGCCGTCTATGGGGTCGCAGAGTCGGACATGACTGAAGTGACTTAGCAGCAGCAGCAGCATGTGTGGTAATGGAAGTTAATTAGGCTTGTGATCATTTCATAATATATACTATATAAAACCATCCTCTGCTAGCTGCGGTGTTTTGGGCTTCCCTCACGGCTCAGAAAGTAAAGAATCTGCCTGCAATGCAGGAGACCTGGCTTCAATCCCTGGGTCCAGAAGATCCCCTAGAGAAGGAAATGGCTCCAATGTTCTTGCCTGGAGAATTCCATGGATAGAGGAGCCTGGTGGGCCAAAGTCCAAGGGATTGTAAAGAGTAGGAAACGGCTAAGAGACTAACACTTTCACTTTCATCAAATCATTACGTTGTATTCCTGAAACTAATATAATAAAATGGCAGTTATAACTGAATTTTAAAAAATTGAAAAGCCCTGTTCCCATGAAAATGACACTGAGGAAAAAAGTCTTTGTGGCTAATAGAACATTTAAAACAATAGAAAGGAATAAATAATTCACATACGAAAAAAATGCACAGGCTCAAAAAACAAAAAATTCACAGTTTTCAATAATTAAATACAAGCACAAACAGTAAATAATCAGAACTGCAAAATTTTCCTTTGAAATAGTCACTAAACACATTCTGGTAAAAACACATATTCACACACTCCTGGAAATATTTTTCAAAAACGTAAAGAGCCTACACTATTTCACTCAGATTTTACTTAGAATTTATCACAGGGCAATAGAGATGGAAAAAGTTTTATGAAAGAGCATTAAATCTTGCTTAATTTATGATAAAAAATTAGGGTTAGATATTTAAATATAACCCATAAGGAAATGAAAAAACTATGAAGGCATATTCATGGCTAAAATATGGTATATTTAACACTTTCAAAGAAAAGAATCTGAAAATCATTAAGACAAAATTAAAGTAAAACATGATGTAGTACAAGGCCAATCAGTAACAACTATCCTAACGCTTCTCTGTATATGCTTTATGCTGATCACTTTATATTATCTCCTTATAATTCTAGTATAGATACATTTATTAACACCCACCATCCACCCCATGGACAAACTGGAAAATGAACCTTGGAGAGGTTAACTTACCCTATGGTCTTTCAGTTGAGCTGCGGACAGTGTTGCTTTGAATTCTCAATAGTATGTTTTGGTAGTTTTGAGTGAAATTTTCTGAAGGTGTATATTTTGTCTTTATAATCAGAACAAGATAATTTTAATTAGAAGCCAGACAAATTGGAACATGATTAAATATGTTTACTTTGCTGGTAAAGTACAGAAATACTACTCTAGGCAAATGGGAAAAAATTAAGAATGGATATTAATCTGGTTTATAAATACAATGCTTTTCTTAATGCACATGCATTTGATAATTAAGGAAGAAACATCCTATATACTACTTTCTAATACATATAGATTTTAGAAAACTCGGAGAAAGCCATAATAGCAGTGTGTGTCTCTGGAAGTTGAACTTACTTCATCATCCAGATTTTAGCTTAAGGTTTGGTGTATTTACAATATATTTGACAAATGTCTGTAGAGTCCCTGCAATGCAGGCGGGAGACCCTGATTCGATTCCTGGATCGGGGAGATCTGCTAGAGAAGGGATAGGCTACTCACTCCGGTATTCTTGGGCTTACCTGCTGGCTCAGCTGGTAAGGAATCTACCCACAATGCGGGAGACCTGGGTTTGACCCTTGGGTTGGGAAGATCGCCAGGAAAAGGGAACGGCTACCCACTCCACTGGAGAAGGAAATGGCAACCCACTCCAGTTCTTGCTTGGAGAATCCCATGGGCGGAGGAGCCAGATGGGCTACAGTTCATGGGGTTGCAAAGAGTCAGACACGACTGAGCAACTTCCTACTTCCTACCCACTCCAGTATTCTGGCCTGGAGAAGTCCAAGGACTGTACAGTCCATGGGGTTGCAAAGAGTCAGACACAACTGAGAGACTTTCACTTTGTACGTAGGTAAATTCACAATATACCTTGTATTAACATGTTACCTTTGAATGTGGAATCATTGATAATTTATACCTTCTGTTCATTTTTATTTTCCTGTACTTACCACAGGGCTTCCCTGGTGGCTCAGTGGTACAGAATCCACCTACCAGTGCAGTAGATGCGGGCTTGATCCCTGGACTAGGAAGATCCTCTGGAGAAGGAAACGGCCATCCATCCCAGTATTCTTGCCTGGGAAATCCCACGGGTAGAGGAGCCTGGTGGGCTACAGTCCATAGGGTCGCAAAGAATCGAATACAACTTAGCAACTAAACAATAACTTACTGTAACAGACAAATTATTTTTATAATCAGAAGACTTAACAAAAGTCAACTTTTGACCCTATCAGAAAAACTAAAACAAGAAATTAAAATTTAACAAAATGCTCTATATGCTTAGTTTTTATCCTCTTTTAAATATTTTTCTACAGTCTAAATTTTCTGTAAAAAAAAAAAAAANGATGAAAATGTAACTTTTTCATAAAGCAGTTAAATAAGCTAGCTCCTGAGAAGCAGATTTCCAGCTTTGTGTCAGATGTCATCGCAATTTAGGACAGAGTATTTTCCCTATCCATTTTTCTTTAAAATAAAAAAAAAAAAAAAACAAAAAAACCCCAAACTATCAGCTTGTTAAAACAGGTATCATCCCAATCATTTCAGTCACCTAAAATTTCCATATCTGTAAGGAAGGAATGTCAGATTTAATATATTTAATTAGCAAAGCACCCGTGAGTTGTTTTATGACTATCAAGAGACTTGTAAACTGCAGAAAATTATAAAGTAAAAGGTGGGATGTGTGAGGCTGGAGGTACGGGGTATAGGTGGAGCAGTTAACTTACCTGGATAATATTTAATTACAAGACAACAGGGTCAAATGTAATAGAAGGCAGAAACCTTTTCTCAACAAGGAAAAGAGAAAAGCTTATGCAGAACAGTACCATTTCAGCATGTCAGAATTAGCATCAAAAAAGTAATACATCAAAATGACATAAAAAATAAAGGAAACTTGGCAAAATTATACCCAAAAGGTCAAAATGCAAAAGATGGACAAATTTGATCTCAAAAATTAACTGAATGCCCTGTCTTGTAAACGTCTAACAGACTGAGAAAAAAAGTCAATGCAAGCAAATGCCAGTTAAATTATATTTATTATATAAAGAGATGCGATAACTTGATATGAAAAAGAAAGCAACTCTAA
>SJYX01012346.1:0-31875 GCA_006410675.1 Oreotragus oreotragus
CGGACTCGATAGACGTGAGTCTGAGTGAACTCCGGGAGATGGTGATGAGCAGGGAGGCCTGGTGTGCTGTGTTTCATGGGGTCGCAAAGAGTCAGACACGACTGAGCGACTGAACTGAACTGAATGCAAAGAGCCAATTCACTGGTAAAGACTCTGATGCCAGGAAAGATTGAAGGCAGGACGAAAAGGGGGTGACAGAGGGTGAGATGGTTGGATGGCATCATTGACTCAATGGACATGAGTTTGAATAAACTCCAGGAGATAGTGAAGGACAGGGAAGCCTGGCATGTTGCAGTCCATGCGGTCGCAAAGAGTCGGACTCGACTGAGCGGCTGAACTACAATAAAAATGAGTTGGAATTTTTTTTTGAATTTATTTTTTAATTGAAGAATAATTGCCTTACAGAATTTTGTTTTCTGTCAAACCTCAACATGAATCAGCCATCGGTATAGATATATCCCCTTCCTTTTGAGCTTCCCTCCCATCTGCCTCCCCACCCCACCCCTTTAGGTTAATACAGAGCCACTGTTTGAGTTTCTTAGCTATATAGCAAATTCGCATTGGCTATCTATTTTACATATGGCAATGTACTTTCCAGGTTACTCTTTCCATACATCTCACCCTTACCTCCCATCTTCCCAGGTCCGCAAGTCTATTCTCTATGTCTGTTTCTCCATTGCTGCCCTGTAAGTAAATTCTTCAGTACTATTTTTCTAGATTCTGTATATATGCATTAGAATACTATATTTATCTTACTCTTTCTGACTTACTCCACTCTGTATAATAGTTTCTGTGTTCATACACCTCATTAGAACTGACTCAAATGTGTTCCTTTTTATGGCTGAGTAATTCTGTTGTGTATATGTACCACAACTTCATTACCCTTTCATCTGTTGATGGACATCTAGGTTGCTTTCATGTTTTGACTATTGTAAATAATGCTGCAATGAACAATTAGATACATGTGTCTCTTTCAATTTTGGCTTCCTTAGGCTATATGCTTAGGAGTGGGATTGCTGGGTAATATGGTGGTTTTATTCCTAGTTTTTTAGGGAATATCCATACCATCTTCTATAGTGGCTGTATCAATTTACATTCCCACCAACAGTCCAACAGTGTTCCCTTTTCTCCATACCCTCTCCAGCATTTATTGTTTGTAGAATTTTTGATGATGGCCATTCTGATTGGTGTGAGGTGATATCTCATTGTGGTTTTGATTTGCATTTTGCTGATAATGACTGATGTTGAGTATCTTTTCATGTGTTTGTTAGCCATCTGAATGTCTTCTTTGGAGAAATGTCTGTTTAGGTATTTTCCTCACCTTTTGATTGGATTGTTTGTTTTTCTGGTATTGAGTTGTATGAGCTGTTTGTATATTTTGGAAATTAATTCTTTGTCAGTTGTTTCCTTTGCTATTATTTTTTTTCCCATTCTGAGGGTTGTCTTTTCACCTTGCCTATAGTTATCCTTTGCTGTGTGAAATTTTTAAGTTTAATCAGGTCCCACTTGTTTACTTTTGTTTTTATTTCTGTTACTCTAGGAGGTGGAACATAGAGGATCTTACTTTGATTTATATCATCAAGTGTTCTGCCTACGTTTTCCTCTAAGAGTTTTATAGTTTCTGGCCTTACATTTAGGTCTTTAATCCATTTTGAGTTTATCTTTATGTATGATGTTAGGAAGTGTTCTAATTTCATTCTTTTACATGTAGCTGTCCAGTTTTCCCAGCTCCATTTGTTGAAGAGGCTGTCTTTGCCCCATTGTATATTCTCGCCTCCTTTGTCAAAAAAAAAAGGTACCCATTTGTGCATGGGTTTATTTCTGGGCTTTCTATCTTGTTCCATTGGTCTATGTTTCTGTTTTTGTGCCAGTACCATACTGTCTTGATGATTGTAGCTTTGTAGTATAATATGAAGTCAGGAAGGTTGATTCTTCCAGCTCCATTCTTCTTTCTGAAGGTTGCCTTGGCTATTAAGGATCTTTTGTGTTTCCATATGAATTGTGAATTTTTTGTTCTAGTTCTGTGTAAAATGTCGTTGGTAATTTGATAGGGATCACATTTAATCTTTAGATTGCATTTGGTAGTATAGTAATTTTCACAATATTGATTCTTCCTACCCAGGAAGAAATCTAAGTAGGAAGAACATGGAATATCTCTGCATCTGTTTATGTTGTCTTTGATTTCTTTCATTAGTGTCTTATAATTTTCTGTGTAGAGTTCTTTTGTCTCCTTAGGTAAGTTTGTTCCTATATATTTTATTCTTTTTGTTGCAATGGTGGATGGGATTGATTACTTAATTTCTTTTTCTGATTTATCATTGTTAGTATGCAGAAATGCAAATGATTTCTGTGTATTGATTTTGCATACTGCAACCTTGCTAAATTCACTGATTTGCACTAGTAGTTTTCTGATGTTTTCTACAGGCATTTCTATGAAGAGTATCATGTCATCTGCAAACAGTGAGAACTTTACTCCTTTTTTTTTCTGATCTGGATTCCTTTTATGTCTTTTTTCTTCTCTGATTTCTGTAACTCAGACTTACAGAATTATGTTGAATAACAGTGGGGAAAGTGGGCATTCCTTGTCTTGTTCCTGATCTTAGGGGGAATGCTTTTAGTTTTTCACCATTAAGAATAATGTTTGCTGTAAGCTTATCATACATGGGCTTTACCATGTTGAGGTAGGTTCCTTCTATGCCCATTTTTTAAAGAGTTTTAGTCTTAAATGGGTGTTGAATTTTGTCAAAGGCTTTTTCTGCATCTATTGAGATGATCATATGGCTATTATCTTTCAGTTTGTTAACATGGTGTATCACATTGATTGTTTTCCATATACTGAAGAAACCTTTTATCCCTGGAATAAACCCAACTTGATCATGGTGTATGAGCTTTTTGATGTGTTCCTGAATTCTGTTTGCTGAAATTTTGTTGAGGATTTTTGCATCTAAGTTCATCAGTGATATTGGCCTGTAGATTTCTTTTTTTGTGTTGTCTTTGTCTGGTTTTGGTATCAGGGAGATGGTGGCCTCATAGAATGAGTTTGGAAGTGTTCCTTCCTCTGTAATTTTTTGAAAGAGTTTTAGAAGGATAGGCATTAGCTCTTCTCTANAGTTCATCAGTGATATTGGCCTGTAGATTTCTTTTTTTGTGTTGTCTTTGTCTGGTTTTGGTATCAGGGAGATGGTGGCCTCATAGAATGAGTTTGGAAGTGTTCCTTCCTCTGTAATTTTTTGAAAGAGTTTTAGAAGGATAGGCATTAGCTCTTCTCTAAATGTTTGATAGAATTCTCCCATGTAGCCATCTGGTCCTGGGCTTTTGTTTTTAGGGAGATTTTTTTTTTTTTTTAATCATGACTTCAATATAAGTAATTGTAATTGAGTTGTTCATAACTTCTATTTCTTCCTGGTTCAGTCTTGGAAGATTGAACTTTTCTAAGAATTTGTCCATTTCTTCCAGGATATCCACTTTTTTTGCTATATAGTTATTCATAATAGTCTCTTGTAATCCTTTGTATTGCTACATTGTCTGTTGTAACCGCTCCTTTTTCATTTTTCATTTTGTTGATTTGATTCTTCTCTCTTTTTTTCTTGATGAGTCTGGCTAAAGTTTTGTCAATTTTGTTTATCTCCTCAAAGAATCAACTTTTAGTTTTATTAATCTTTACTATTGTTTCTTTAATTTCTTTTTTATTTATTTCTGCTCAAATATTTATGATTTCTTTCCCTCTACTAATTCTGTTTTTTTTTTTTTTTTTTGGTTGTTGTTCTTCTTTTTCCAGTTGTTTTAAGTGTAAAGTTAGGTTGCCTATTCTAGGTTTTCTTTTTTCTTGAGGTAAGATTGTATTTCTGTAAACTTCCCTCTTAGAACTGATTTTGCTGCATCCATCTCATAGGTTTTGAGTTGTCATGTTTTCAGTGTCATTTGTTTCTAGAAATTTTTTTATTTCCCTTTTGATTTCTTCAGTAACCAGTTTGTTATTTAGAAATGTATTGTTTAATCTCCAAGTGTTTGTGTTTCTTACAGTTTTTTCTTGTAATTGATATCTAGTCTCATAGCACTGTGATTGAAGAAGATGCTTGATACTATTTTAATTTTCTATTTTACTGAGGTTTGATTCGTGACTCAGGATGTGGTCTATCCTGGAGAATGTTCCATGTGCACTTGTGAAGAAGGTATATTCTTCTGCATTTGGATGGAATGTCCTGAAGATATCAATGAGATCCATCTCATCTAATGTATCATTTAAAACTTGTGTTTCCTTATTAATTTTCTGTTTTGATGATCTGTCCATTGATGTGAGTGAGGTGTTAAAGTATTCTACTATTATTGTGTTACTGTCAATTTCTCCTTTATGTCTGTTGGTGTTTTTCTTATTGAGATCTTGGATTGATCCCTTGATCATTATCTCTTATCTCTTGTAATCTTCTTTATTTTAAGGTCTATTTTCTCTGATATGATGATTGTTACTCAAGCTTCCTTTTGCTTCCCATTTGCAGGGAATATATTTTTACATCCTCTTATTTTCAGTCTATATGTGTCTTTAGGTCTGAAGTGGGTTTCTTCTAGACAGCATATATATGGGTCTTGTTTTGTATCCATTCAGCCGTCTGTGTCTTTAGGTTGGAGCATTTAATCCATTTAAATTCAAAATAATTATTGATATATATGTTCCTATTGTCACTTTCTTAATTGTTTTGGGTTGATTTTGTAGATCTTTTTCTTTCTCTTGTATTTCTTGACTATATATGTCTCTTTAACATTTATTGTAAAGCTGAATTCGCGGTACTGAATTCTCCTAACTTTTGCTTATCTGAAAAGCTTTTTATTTCTCCATCAGTTTTGAATGAGATCCTTGTCAGGTAAAGTAATCTTGGTTGTAGATTTTTCCCTTTCAGTACTTTAAATATATTCTACCATTCCCTTCTGGCCTGCAGAGTTTCTGCCTGAAAGATCAGCTGTTAAACGTATGGGGTTTCCCTTGTATGTTACTTACTGCTTTTCCCTTGCTGCTTTTAATATTCTTGATTTGTGTTTAATCTTTTTTAGTTTGATTACTATGTGTCTTGATGTGTTTCTCCTTGGGTTTATCCTGTATGGGACTCCTTGCACCTCTTGGACTTGATTGACTATTTCCTTTTCCATGTTGGAGAAATTTTCAACTATAATTTCTTCAAAAATTTTCTCATACCCTTTCTTTTTCTCTTTTTCTTCTGGGATCCCTATAATTAGAATATTGGTGTGTTTGATATTGTCCCAGAGGTCTCTGAGAGTGTCCTCAGTTATTTTCATTCTTTTTACTTTTTTCTGCTCTTCAGAAGTTATTTCCATCATTTTATCTTCCAGCTCACTGATTTGTCCTTCTGCTATTGATTCTTTCCAGAGTATTTTTAATTTCAGTAATTGTGTTGTTTGTATTCTTATTCTTTAATTCTTCTAGGTCTTTGTTAATTGCTTCTTGAATTTTCTCCATTTTGTTTTCAAGGTTTGGGATCATCTTTACTATCACTATTCTGAATTCTTTTGGAGGTAGTTTGCCTATTTCCTCTTCATTTATTGGACTTCTGTGTTTCTAATTTGTCTGGTCACAGCAGAGTGAGGTGGTAATCCTATTTGCTGATGACTGGGTTTGTATTTTTGTTATGTTTGTTCTTTAGATGAGGTGTCCTGCACAGGGTGCTACTGGTGGTTGGGTGATTCCAGGTCTTGTATTCAAGTGGTTTCCTTAGTGAGAGCTCTCACTATTTGATACTTCCTAGGGTTAGTTCTCTGGTAGTCTAGGTTCTTGGAGTCAGGACTCTGACTCCAAAGGCTCAGGACTTGATCTTGAGTTTTGTGTGGTTGTGTGTATTCTTTTCCACTGGTCAGGTACTCCTGTCCACTGTCAGCCGGTGTTCTGCATGGACTTCTGTGTCTGAAACTGTATCCTGATGTATCTGTGGAGAGAGATGTACTCCATGTCCACCTACTTCTTTGCCATCTTGTTCCCCTGTGTTTTTTCCTTTGTGCTTTCTAGTTTTACTGGCTCATAAGGTGGCCGGGCCCAGAGGCCTTTGAGCTGGTACTTCAGACCCGAGTCTGTCCTGCAAAATGGCTGCTGACAGCTCAGCTGGCAGTCCATGTGCCATGAGTTGGAGTTTTTAGTAGAAGGGAAAGTTTTATGGTTTACACCAACATACTAATAGTATAGAAAACACAGTTATTTGACATTATTTGACAGCATCTGGACAATATCTGAATACTAGTTCCCTTTATATCACTATCTTGTTTTGATTTCTTTTTTATTTTAATATAAAAGGTACAGATTTGAGAATGGAAAGTAAAGTAGCCTGTGGTGAAAGACAATGCTACTATATCATTTGCTTTGTGGTGCAAGTAAAAATATGATATAATATATGCGAAAACATACTACCTCTCACATTGTAGGTATATAATAAAAGTCTGTTGAATAAATATGATGAATCAATAAATCTTAAACTATTGTTTGGTTATAACTTTCGTAACATAAATGTCTGACAGCTCATAAGACAGCCTTTCAGCAGAAATTATTTTACTGGCAGTTGGATTTAAAGCAATAGAGATATAGAGTCATTATTTCATGATTTCCTTTAGTCCTGGAAATGGAGTTTGTTGACTTAGCATAGCACAGATTATTTATACTTAAAAGGTCACCTCTTTCCCCCACTTAGCTAGCATTAGAAAGAGTTTAATTGAGAAACTCACATTTTAAGCCTATGAAAATGATAACAATGAAGAGTATTTCTTTGTGCTTTTAGCTTCTTCTTTGTAATTTTAGAGAGATGGAAATACCATACCATCTGACCTGTCTCCTGCTAATCCTGTATGCAGGTTGGAAGCCTGCATGGAATAACTAATTGGTTCAAGATGGAGAAAGGAGTACAAAAGGGCAGTCTGCTGTCATGCTCTGTGTTTAATCAATATGCTGAGCATATCATGAGAAATGATGAAATGGGTGAGAAATGGGTGAGATACAAACTGGAATCAAGATAGGTGGGAGAAACATCAACAACCTCAGATATGTGGATGATACCACTCTAATGGCAGAAAGAGAAGAGGAACTAAAGAGCCTCTTGATGAGGGTGAAGGAGGAGAATGAAAGAGCTGGCTTAAACTAAACATTAAGAAACTAAGATCATGGCATCCGGCCCCATTACTGCCTGGCAAGTAGAAGAGGAAGGGGTAGAAATAGTGGCACATTTCCTCTTCTTGGGCTCCAGAATCACTGCAGATGGTGCCTGCAGCCATGAAATTGGAAGACGATTGCCTCTCGGCAGGAAAGCGATGACAAACCTAAAAAATGTGTTGAAAAGCAGACGTTACTCCGCCGAGGTAATGTCCATATAGTCAAGGCTATGATCTTCCCAGTGGTCACATACGATTGTGAGAGCTGGACCATAAAGAAGGCAGAATGCCAGAGAATTGATACCTTTGAACTGTGGTGCTGGAGAAAACTCCTGAAAGTCCCTCGGCCAGCAGGGAGATTAAACCAGTCAATCTTAAGAGAGATCAAACTTGCATATTTACTGGAAAGACTTAAGCTGAAGCTGAAGCTCCAATATTCTGATCATCTGATATGAACAGACGACTCACTGGAAAACTCTCTGATGCTGGGAAAGATTGAGGGCAGGAGAAGAGGGTGTCAGAAGAAGAGATGGATGGGGTATTACCGATGCAATGAACGTGAACTTGGGCAAACTCTGGGAGATGGTGAGAGACAGGGAGGCCTGGTGTGCTGCAGTCCATGAGGTCACAATGAGTTGGACACAACTGGGCAACTGAACAACATCAACATCTGAAATCATCTCATGTATAAGGCACTGGAATGATACTGTGTTGGACTTAGAGTTCCTAAAAATTTTTAAATTCTTCTTTTTAATCAACAGATAGACGTGTTATATTGTAATTGTCTGGGCATTTGGAAGGCCATTTTATTCCCCAAGCATTTCCCATTTATGAGAATTTGTCACATTGGGCTTTGTCATGCCACACCTCCAATCACCTTACTAATCAAGTGGCCTTGTAGGGAGGCAGGTCTGCCTACTCTGGCGGTCCCTGGTGCCCCACATCCCTTGTATTCTCTAATATAAGACTTCTTGGTTTTTGTTTGGTGACTGTTTCACCCCCTATTGATAAATCTGGCCTTAGCTATCAATCTATGTCATTTCTCCACTGAGGTTCTTTACATCATAGCCAGGTCTTGTTGACAAGGTGGAGTAAAGCAAGCATGCAATTATCTGGGTAATTTAAGCCACCACCATGCTTTGTCTCTATTACCTGGGCAATTCACTAGAGAGGAAATCAATAGTGAAGAGATTATTAACTTGCGATTATTCAGGCAGTTTAAGTCGAAGCAATGTTTTGTTTGAATTATCCAGATAATTCCTTCAAATCTTTATTTTGCTTTGCTAATTGAAAGCTAACCTTGATTTAAAAAAATGGCTCAAGACAGCAAGTAGCCTGAGAGATCCCAGTTCAAACCTTCATCCCTGGAACTTTATTGGCAGTTGATTTCATTATATTTTTGCAAGTTGAATAAAACATCTAACTTCAGGGACTTCCCTGGAGTCCAGTGATTAAGAATCCACCTTGCAATGCAGGGAATGAAGACATAATTCCTAGTTGGGAAAGTAAGATCCCACTTGCCATAGAGCAACTAAGCCCATAAACCCACAGGCAACTACTAAGCCCATTCCCTCTGTAGCCTATGTGCCACAACTATCGAGCCTGTGTACTCAACTAGATTGTCAGTGCACTGCAATGAAAGATCCCACATGATGCAAGGAAGATTTGTGTGCCACTAAGAAGATTTTGTGTGCTGCAACTAAGATCTGGCACAGTCAAAAAAACAAACAAGGAATTGCAAAAACAAACAAAAAATCTAACTTCACACACAAGGACCAGGTAAGTTAAGTGCTAGGTAAAGGGTTTATGTGATTGTGGAGAAAGATGAAGCCATGTGGTCTTCACAGACTATCATCAAAACACTGCCACTTCCTTTGTTCAATAATAATGGTCCAAAGGAAACTGTGTCAACTAATACTCAGATGGTAAAGTGTCTGCCTACAATGCGTATTTATACAAATACAAAATGTATTTATACTTTTACATACATGTATGCTCACATAGCCAACGACAAAAATCTAGATATAGGGCAGTTCAAGCACTCCAACTGGCTCCCTTGTGGCCCCTCGAAACCAATTCCCCACCAGAAATAACACCTACACTGCTTATTTTTGACTTCATATATATGGTCTCATACAGTACATATTCTTTTGTGTCTGGGTTTTTTCCCAGTCAATATTTATCTGTGAGATTCATCCATGGGTGTATATCTTTCTCGTTGGTGTGTACTATTTTTTTTTGTACGAATGTGTCACAATTTACTTATTCATCCTGTTGTAGATGAATGTGTGTGTTATTTCCAGTTTGGAGTTCTTAAGAATAAAGCAGCTGTCAGATCAGTTCAGTCACTCAGTGGTGTCCAACTCTTTGTGACCCCATGAATCACAGCACTCAGGCCTCCCTGTCCATCACCAACTCCCAGAGTTCACTCAGACTCATGTCCATCGAGTCAGTGATGCCATCCAGCCATCTCATCCTCTGTCGTCCCCTTCTCCTCCTGCCCCCAATCCCTCCCAGCATCAGAGACTTTTCCAATGAGTCAACTCTTCGCATGAGGTGGCCAAAGTATTGGAGTTTCAGCTTTAGCATCATTCCTTCCAAAGAAATCCCAGGGATGATCTCCTTCAGAATGGACTGGTTGGATCTCCTTGCAGTCCAAGGGACTCTTAAGAGTTTTCTCCAACAACACAGTTCAAAAGCATCAATTCTTTGGCAACTGTAAGTATTCTTAAATCGGAGAAGGCAATGGTACCCCTCTCCAGTACTCTTGCCTGGAAAATCCCATGGGTGGAGGAGCCTGGTAGGCTGCAGTCCATGGGGTCGTGAAGAGTTGGATACAACTGAGCGAATTCACTTTCACTTTTCACTTTTATGCATTGGAGAAGGAAATGGCAACCCACTCCAGTGTTCTTGCCTGGAGAACGCTCCCAGGGATGGGGAGCGTGGTGGACTACTGTATATGGGGTTGCACAGAGTCGGACATGACTGAAGCGACTTAGCAGCAGTAGCAGCAGCAGCAAGTGTTCTTAAATAAGCAAATAAACACACAAAAAAAAACTATTGCCATTCACCTGTAATTGCCCCTGGTTGAGAGCAAAAGAATGTTATGTATGATATTGTATCTTCTGCAGTCCTTAGTTTGTAATTATGTCGTGGTTTTCTCGGGTTCAGAGAAAAGTGATACCTAAAGAAAGATACCCTGATATCTAAAGAAAGAGGGGATTCATTTATTTTCAAGATACTCACAGGTTAGGAGCTGAATTGTGAAGATGCCCCCTTCTGTCTCCCTCTTAGGACTCCCCTGGAGCTTGCACAGGAAACCTCAGCATCTCTCAACACATTTGCTCATTATTATGCTCTTTTACCTGCAAAATACCTAGAAGCACTGCTTTGCACTTCACCTCTTAATATTGTGCAGCTCAGCTATTTATTTCAATCTGACGGCTTCCTGTTTCTAAACTCTCAAGATATGAATATGATTGATTCTGCTCATTTTTTTCAAGCTGTGTGGTGTGTGTAGGATGAACAAGAACCTGTTGACCAGAGCAAGCCCATAAATGGGGCAGGCCCTTAGGTTCAAATGAAACAAGACCTTGTTCTAAACATCTATCTGCACTGGTGTAGACACTGGCTTCTCGCAGAAGTGTGTATGCTTGGGGCAGGTAATAAGTCACTTTGATAAAGTGAGAAGCCCTCCTGAGAAGCTAAAAGTATGCCTTAAGAGAATTGTTGAAAAGTTGCACAATTCAGCTTTTTCATTCTTCAAGTGATGATGGCATATAAAAATCAAAAATATCAAACAAAAATTACCTTGAATAAAAAATAGGGGGTTCTAGGGACTAATAAATGTTATATACAGACATGTATGGAGAGTTCATTTTATTCCAAGCACTGGTATTTGGAACTCAGAAGCAAGACAGATGACATGTCTCGTGTACTTAATTTATAGTGGAGGAGACAAGATATATGAAAATACACAATGTCTACATAGGGTGAAGTCTGTAGGGATGAAGGGAATGAAGGGACAGAGAATGCTTACAGGTAATACTTAGGTGAGATGTTAGAGATCTTTATGAAGGAGTGATATTTGAGCAGAGATTGGAAAGAAGCATGTGAAAGATGTGCCAGACAGGCGTGTTTGCAAAAATTCCCACATCAGTCATTTATTTTGTTTTATTCACTAGTTTGTGGTATTTTTTAGATTCCACATGTAAGTGATATAATGCAGTGTTTGACTTTCTCTGTCTGATGTCATTTCACTTGGCATAGTACTCTCCAAGTACATCCATGTTGTTGCTAATGGCAAAATTTGGTTGCCAGTGCAGAGAGAGAAGCAGAGAGGGAAAATATAGGGATATGGGACTAAAAGGTACTAAATATTAATTATAAAATAAGCAGCATGAATATATTGTACAACATGGGAAATACAGCAAACATTTTATAACTATGAATGGAATATGGGGTTTAAAATTTTGAATCACTATGTTGTATACTTGTAGCTTATAAAATATGGTATAACAAATACACTTCAACAAAAACCAAACAAAAATAACTGCTGCTAATTATATTAGAGACTGTCATAGGGCAAAGGAGGAAACATGGATGCCATCTAAGAGTCTGTTGCAATTTGTGGGTTTGACTAGCACTGAAGTATATGAATGGTGAGAAATGGTGAATTCACATTTGTATGATATAGTTTGATCTAAAACCTGATAGAATTTGCTGATGGTTTGGATTTGAGGTGTGAGTGAAACAAAGGAGTTAAAAATGATGTAAGCATGTTAGCTTAATGAAAGGTATGCTATTGGCTGACATGGAGAAGACCCAGGGGGCCAAGGTCTGGGGTGCAGAGAATGAAGAGTTCACTTCCAGACAAGTTAATTTTGAGGCTTATATTAGTCATGCAAGCTTGGGTGCTAAATGACAAGATGTCTAATTCTAGAGTTGAAGGGAGAGATTAGACTGGAGAATAAATGAAAAGATATCTTTAAAGTGAAGCCAAGATGACTGCATTAGATGGCTGTGCTGAACAGAACTATCTCTTCCTTAAATCCTGGATTGTTTCACCTCTTTTTCTCTTCTGTCTATAAATGTTAGTTTCCAACTTCATCATCATCACAAACAAATATCCCCCATTACGATACTTAAGGCAGAAGCATGGCCTAGAGGAGCTACCACTTGGCCAAGGTCAGGGGTGGCAGCGAGAGGAGCTACCCCATGCCCCATGTCAGGGGCGGCAGCTGAGATAATCACAATGGTGTGATTGCTCACCAAAAGCCAGACATCCTGGAATGTGAAGTCAAGTGGGCCTTAGAAAGCATCACTACGAACAAAGCTAGTGGAGGTGATGGAATTCCAGTTGACCTATTTCAAATTCTGAAAGATGGTGCTGTGAAAGTGCTGCACTCAATATGCCAGCAAATTTGGAAAACTCAGCAGTGGCCACAGGACTGGAAAAGGTCAGTTTTAATTCCAATCCCAAAGAAAGGCAATGCCAGAGGATGATCAAACTACCACGTAATTGCACTCATCTCACACGCTAGTAAAGTAATGCTCAAAATTCTCCAAGCCAGGCTTCAGCAATACATGAACTGTGAACTTTCAGATGTTCAAGCTGGCTTCTGGAAAGGCAGAGGAACCAGAGATCAAGTTGCCAACATCCGCTGGATCATGGAAAAAGCAAGAGAGTTCCAGAAAAACATCTATTTCTGCTTTATTGACTATGCTAAAGCCTTTGACTGTGTGGATCACAATAAACTGTGAAAAATTCTGAAAGAGATGGGAATACCAGACCACTTGACCTGCCTCTTGAGAAACCTGTATGCAGGTCAGTAAGCAATAATTGGAACTGGACGTGGAACAACGGGCTGATTCCATATAGGAAAAGGAGTACGCTAAGGCTGTATATTGTCACCCTGTTTATTTAACTTATATGCAGAGTACATCATGAGAGATGCTGGTCTGGAAGAAGCACAAGCTGGAATCAAGATTGCCGGGAGAAATCTCAATAACCTCAGATATGCAGATGATACCACCCTTATGGCAGAAAATGAAGAGGAACTAAAAAGCCTCTTGATGAAAGTGAAAGAGGACAGTGAAAAACCTGGCTTAAAACTCAACATTCAGAAAACGAAGATTATGGCATCTGGTCCCATCACTTCATGGGAAGTAGATGGGAAAATAATGGAAACAGTGTCAGACTTTATTTTTTTAGGCTCCAAAATCACTGCAGATGGTGATTGCATCCATGAAATTAAAAGATGCTTACTCCTTGGAAGGAAAGTTGTGACCAACCTAGATAACATATTCAAAAGCAGAGACATTACTTTGCCAACAAAGGTCCGTCTAGTCAAGGCTATGGTTTTTCCAGTGGTTATATATGGATGTGAGAGTTGGACTGTGAAGAAGGCTGAGCGCCGAAGAATTGATGCGTTTGAACTGTGGTGTTGGAGAAGACTCTTGAGAGTCCCTTGGACTGCAAGGAGATCCAACCAGTCCATCCTAAAGGAGATCAGTCCTGGGATTTCTTTGGAAGGACTGATGCTAAAGCTGAAATTCCAATACTCTGGCCACCTGATGCGAATAGTTGACTCTGGAAAAGACTCTGATGCTGGGAGGGATTGGGGGCAGGAGGAGAAGGGGATGACAGAGGATGAGATGGCTGAATGGCATCACCCACTCAACGGACGTGAGTTTGAGTGAACTCTGGGAGTTGGTGATGGACAGGGAGGCCTGGCGTGCTGCGATTCATGGGGTCGCAAAGTGTCGGACACGACTGAGAGACAGAACTGAACTGATGCCACTTAAATTTTTGTAATTAAATTCTGATTCCTTGATTATATTTTAATAATAGTTCCCTGCTCATAACTACTATTGTTATGTTTCATTTCACCAAGGCTATTTTTCTTTTATTTTCTTAAAAAAACATTTTACTCATTTATTCATTTTTTTAATTTGGCCTGGTCTTAGCTGCGGTACACAGGTTCTTCAATCTTTGTTTTGGCATAACCTTTTAAAAATTATCTTACTTCTCACTTTCTACATTAATTTCATGAGGTTACTGTTGCAGTTCAGTTACAAAATCATGTCTGACTCTTTGCAACCCCATGGACTGCAGCATGCCAGGCTTCTCTGTCCTTTACTACATCCTGGAGTTTGCTCAAGTTCACGTCCATTAAGTTGGTGATGCTATCTAAACATCTCATCCTCTCCTTTTGCCTTCAGTCTTTCACAGCATGAGGCTCCTACTCATCCTTTATTCTGTACCCACATTCCATTGTGATCCATATAGACTATATTGATTTTATATTTAATTCAACAAATGTTTTTGGAGGATTATTGTGTGCTGAGTTGTGAACTTAGCTTTATAAATATCCTGATTCTTTTTAATATCCCCTATTTTATGTTTGGAGCATTGTCTTGTAAATACTATTGCTAACACTAGTAATAATAATCATCATCATCCTTAATATATATCTAGGGCTGTACTCTTTACAAAGAATGTTCATACAGATTGTCGCAATAAAGCCTGTCAATAAGATTATGAGGGAGATATTATTATCTCCATTTTATAGGCATTTATGCTGAATATATATTATGGCACCTGCTCTAGTAAATAAGGAAGATACAGAGAAAGGTAGAAAAATGACACCTTGTTTCATTGGCTTATAATGTGAAATAATATTTACATTTAATTAGATAGAAAATGAGAACAGATCAAAGGTACGGTTGTTAAGCAATTAGAGGTGCGGTGGCCTCTTTTATAGGAGCAAACACTGTGAAGCATGAGGACAAAAAACTAGATTTTCAGCAGCTCCAAAAATTAGTCATTTTAAGAGTGTGTTAAAAAAGTTGCCAGTCATTTGTTGTTGTTGTTTTTAGTATAAAAATGAATCTGAATTGCTGCCAGAAGTTGTATTATATCATTTTGAATTATTCTAGCCCAACATACACAAGGTCCTTTACATTAGGGTATAAACATTCCTGCTATATTATTAGATAACTTGAGCTGTTGAGGAGTCAACAGGAATAAAAAGAACTTTATTTTTTTCTGTATTCAACACTCTCAAATGAGACAATAAAAGGCCACATAAAGCTACAAACCACAGGAATTTTCTTTTTCTTTCTCGTCTTACCATTATCATGAGAAATATCACTGTGTGGCTGCTTCCAACCAGTGTTGGTCTACTTTGTCCACTCAAAACATTCCATAATTATGAAAAATTATGTGAAGGAAGGAGTCCAGTGGATTCCTTCATCTTCTATATTAAGAAATTATTTTTAACATATTTTAACAACTTGTGCTGCTTTTGTTTAGGGCAAGTTTCCTTAGGTGTATATATTTTCTTTCTTGATTTCAACTAGCAATCAGGAAACAAGCTGTGTGACTTTAAATAAGTCACTTACCTCCTCAGTCCTTAATTGCCCTGGCTCTGTAGTGAGGAAGTTGAACGAAATGATCTCTATTCTTACTTCTAATTTAACAATCTTATGAGTCTGTGGCATGCAGAATAAGCTCAATATAATACTCTGCTTGTCCTAGAACTTGTGGCCTTTTTTTTTCAAAGTTCTTGGTCTTGTCTGGTTTTTGTGTCAGCAATCTCACGTAGTCTTAAGGATTTAACCAGCACATGAGTATTTCTTCCTTAACCCCAGACATGGATCTACAGCCTAGCATTCCCCAACTGCATTTGTGGGGCATGAGGGCTTCCCAGGTGGCGATGGTTGTAAAGAACCCCACCTGCCAATGCAAGAGACTTAAGAGATGTGGGTGTGATCCTCGAGTTGGGAAGATCCCCTGGAAGTGGGCATGGCACCTTACTCCAGTATTCTTGCCTGGACAATCCCATGGACAGAGATGCCTGGCGGGCTAGAGTCCATGGGATCGCAGAGTCAGACACGACTGAAGCAACTGACCACACACGCAGGCAGGGTTCCTTCCATCAGTAATAGCAATTGAACAGGAAAATAGTTCCATTGGAAATAATGTTTAGGATTCTGCTTACTCGATCCCCTACTTGGAGGTAAACAGACAACACAAAGCACATTAAGTGCTTTGAAAAATCTTGTACAGAAAGCTGCTGAAGTCAATGTTTTAAGACTGTGCAGGATACCAGCAGATGTCTTTATTTACCTATCTTCTCTTGAAACCTGCAAACCCTCAGTCAGCACAGAATGTGAAGTTCCTGGTGCTTGGTTAAGTCATCTGAGGTGAGGGCCCTTGCATATTTGTTCATGTGAGTCACTGGAAGTCTAATTTCTCACACTTTGATNAGATGTGTATAAGAGACAGGTGCAGGATACCAGCAGATGTCTTTATTTACCTATCTTCTCTTGAAACCTGCAAACCCTCAGTCAGCACAGAATGTGAAGTTCCTGGTGCTTGGTTAAGTCATCTGAGGTGAGGGCCCTTGCATATTTGTTCATGTGAGTCACTGGAAGTCTAATTTCTCACACTTTGATTTCTAAAACTGCAAATAATATTTTCACTTATAGTCTCTGCAGTGAAAAATCATTACCATAGTTTAAAATATCTAATTGTTCAGGCAGACTAATAAAAAAAGAAAGGAAAAATAAAAGGAAACATTGGGTTAGGCAAATTTATTTGCTCATTGAATAAATGCTGCAATATTTATGTTTTTTTCCTTTTTACTTCAGTGATAGTAAGAACAATTGCTTAGATGGTTTGAAATGCTTACTTAATACTTAATGTGGAATTCAAGACACAACAGATTTGAGGGATATAAAATCTTTCAAAAACCAGATATTTCAGATGTGATATGCAATTTAAAAGAGTGTTCCTGCCATTTTACAATGACTTATTTTAATTCCTATAAGGAAGTTGGATGGTATTATTTTATGAAATCTAAACATGCAAAATAAACTTCCCTATGACTGATCCCATCAGATAATAATAAACTTTTTAATAAATATTAGAATAAATTGGTGAACACCATTGTTTTTGTATACAAGTATATTTTAGGTCTCTTTTAGAACTTATCCTAAGCTTAGAGCTACATAAACTTTGCTGCTCACCTGTGAACTGTGTTGTTAAACAAGGTCATTCTTATCAGACGTCACAACTGCAGCTTAGCTTAGTTAATTGTTAATAGCCCAGACGTGCGGCTTTTGGTAAGCAAGTTATCAGGTCAGTGCTGTGTGGGACAGTTATTCAAAGTGAAAGTAATTCCTCACTATCTTTATGTAAGCATTAAACAAAAATCTTTTATTGGAAAAAATCAAATGTGTAACTCTTAAGTGTCGAGAGAATATCTTATGCCTTATGCAAATAATACTAATGGTCTTCAAACATTATTTACAGTAGAAACTCTCCATTAAATTCTATGGCTAAAATTTTGGTTTTAATTCTATGATATTATTTTAAAGAGGAGAATTTGTTCTTCCATTACAGTTTCATTGCTTATTTAATTTTTCCAAACAGTGAGTTTTCAAGAGGGAGAAAGATTTAGAAAAGCAAGTGTAAGATGTCTATACTGTTTAATAAGCAAAGCGAAACATTTAAATAAGTTGAGCACTGCCAGTCTTAACAAATCCCAAAACAAGTTTACCATTAAAAGTCAATTTGGCCAAAGGTAAAAATTAAAAGCAAAAGGGAAAGAAATCAAATATATTGAAACTGTGAAGTAAAAATTCAGTGACAATTTTATATTATAGTTTCTTTTCACCTTCCTAAATATTTACCAAAAGATGAATCTCATTTAGGAAATACGCTAGGTTCTTATACATTTTAAAGTGCTCAAAGGAATATTTTTTTTCCTGTTATAATATCATGAATAAACAATCCATATAATTTTCATTAAATGGCCAGACTAGCAGCAGCAGCAGCAGCAGCAGCAGCAGTTTAAGAAAGGTCTCTTACATTTAGCTAATAAACCCAGAAATACAGGGGTAACATTGCTCAGCCTGAAAGACAGTTGGATCTCTCAATTAAACTAAGCAAAACATTCAAGAAAATGGAGGATTAGACACCTCAAGATGGATATTCAAGTCAATTCTCTTTATTTTACAGTTGAAAAATCTAGGGCCCTGAAAGTTTGTGTGACATAGTGAAGATCTCACAGCACATTAAAGTGCAGCTGGGCTTTTAATCACATTCAAATCCAAGTAACTCCCTCATATATTTCTTCTTTTGAGATATTCAATCAATAAGTGATTTGTGAATTTTTACAGTGAACAGAACACTGAACACTGACTAAGGAAATATGCCTAAGAAATTAAAACCAATATAGGTATTTTTTAAAAGTTCAACAAGAAATAATAACTATGGCACAAAAAATTAAGGAAAATTGAGGGCTTATCCTAACAGTATTAACATTATCAAAAGTTTATCTATGTAATTCATAGCTAATTGACACAAATAATAGAGTTCGGACAAATGAAGGAAATGATAAATTGTCACAGAAATTATTTACATTTCTTCTGTACTTGCTTACTTTTTGGGTAATTTGTGAATAAGAATTTCTTAGAATCTATTTATAAACTGAGTCAGAAAAGAGCAGTAGGAATCATTGCAAACTTTAACTCTGCTTTGGCTTGGATCCCATAACTCTAATAATTTTATACAGATCCCTATTGGTATTTAGGAGATGCTGTAATACAGCATTTTGAAAATTACCTTTTATTCACTGTAGTTAGGTATGGGGCTAGACAGATGGTTATTCATGTTAACGTTACTGGCGTTGGTCTATGAAGAGTAATATAAGATAGGTCCACAAACTATTACTAGGACCACCATCTGGAAGACATCTTTAAATTTTATAGGAGAATCTCTTGCAGTTACCTTCACTTGGCTTGAGAGAATAGAAAGGGTTCTTCATTCTTTCCTCTTCCATTTGGAGGGTAAAACTTTGTGCCTTGTCTGAGAAGATCTGAGAAGTTCTCCCTTTCAGTGTCTCAAACTTTTAAAAAATTTCTGGGTTGGGATGAATCAAATTTAACCTGATTCATTCTTTCACCTTGAAGTAAGCTTTTTATGTATCAAATTCCAATGTGAAGAGATCTTTTATTTGACTACTTAACACTTCTTCAGACTTAGTTAGGGAATCATTAAGAATTCTTGAACATCAGGAGAGGTTTCATTTAGCATCCTACCACACAGTCTGTTGATATTAATCCTACTAAGATTAATAGGCTCTATACTTTCTAGAAAAGAAAGTCTTAATAGTTACAATCTAGTTTAAACTGAGAAATGCTTGGGACTTGGGTTGAGGTTACTTGCAATCCTCAGCACTCTGGTCTATTCATTTGTTTGGGAGGCTGGTGGTAGTGGAGGTTGTGATAGAGATCAAGCAAAGAGTTAAAACGTTCTTTCATTTTCCTTAAGTTCTTGCTCTTTATATCCCCTTCCTTAACCTAAGCCACACCTCAGTTGCTGGTATTGTAGTTGGCATCTATGATAAAATGAATGTCTTTGGAATGACCACAAACCTGCTGGTTCTTGCTTGCTGAGATCAGCTCTACTTTGGGACAGGCACTAAGGTATGGTTGTGCTGGCACTGCCAAGGCCAAATAAGCTGCCAAACCCCAGTTTGTGGCAAGGGCTCTGTTCAGTATGTGGGAACTTGTGTGTGTGTATGTGTGGGGTGGGGGTGGGGGGCTTTTGTATTTACAAGCAAAATTTAAGGGCCCATGTGAGGTATAATGATGAACAGGTTTACAGTTAGAGTAATGGGTAGAGAAGAGTTACTTATTTTTATTTATTGTCCAATCGATGCATGAGAATTTTCTGCAGCGTTCAGGTCCTATCGTCTCCTGTTCAGACCTGCTGCTGCTGCTAAGTCGCTTCAGTCATGTCCGACTCTGTGTGACCCCATAGACGGCAGCCCACCAGGCTCCCCCATCCCTGGGATTCTCCAGGCAAGAACACTGGAGTGGGTTGCCATTTCCTTCTCCAGTGCATGAAAGAGAAAAGTGAAAGGGAAGTCGCTCAGTCTGTCCGACTGTTAGCGACCCCTTGGACTGCAGCCCACCAGGCTACTCCATCCATTGGATTTTCCAGGCAAGAGTACTGGGGTGGGGTGCCGTTGCCTTCCCCGCTGTTCAGACCTAGTAACTACCTTTTCATGGACTTTTACATAATGCACACTTCTTGGCTAATTTCATGCCTGCCACAATAATAAGGTAGAAACACAGTTATATGGATATTCCTACCTTCTCAGTTTCCTGATATCCTTTATTTAATGTTGATTACATTGATGCTCATGATGTTATAACCTCCACTGAACCATCCACATTCTATTGCATTCTAATGACTATCAAAGTTTGTTACTATGCTTTATGAAATATGACTTCAGATCAAATAAGTCAGATGCAAATCTTAGAATGGTCAGAATAATGTGAATATTCATGCCCTTCATGGATGTGTGCATGCTCAGTCCCTTCAGTCATGTCTGACTCTTTGTGACCCCATGGACTGTACCCCACCAGGCTCCTCTGTCCATGGGATTTTCCAGGCGATAATACTGGAGTGAGTTGCCATGCTCTCCTCCAGAGGAGCTTTCTGACCCAGGAATTAACCCTGTGTCTCCTGCTTCTCCTGCATTGCAGGCAGATTCTTTACTCACTGAGCCTTTACCTGGAAAGCCCACAATTCATTGGTATTACCACTCTAAGATCTGGCTAGGCAGGGTCCTTATTTTCTTCTTGGGAATGCCTTCCTGAAAATATCTTAAGACTCCTTTACTGTGAGGGTCTGCAGTGTCATCAGCAAAGGTGCCTAAGGGTTGGCTGATAAGTGCCTTTTCATTAGTGAATATCACACAACTGTTACCTGGAAAAAACTGTCATTTAGGGCTCAGATCACCTATTTTCACTCTGATAAAAATGACTGTTAGCAATTTCTTCCTGTTTTTGCTTAGATGAAATCAGTTGAATCTCAGCTCTCTTGGTGCTGTTTGAAGCCCTCTCCATGTCAGACCCTGGATGGAACTGATATTCAGGATTTACCTTCCCTTCCCCTGGGGGATNATAAAAATGACTGTTAGCAATTTCTTCCTGTTTTTGCTTAGATGAAATCAGTTGAATCTCAGCTCTCTTGGTGCTGTTTGAAGCCCTCTCCATGTCAGACCCTGGATGGAACTGATATTCAGGATTTACCTTCCCTTCCCCTGGGGGATATCTAGACTAGGCTGGAGGTCTTTACATTTCCCTAAACCTCAGAGGCCCTTGCTCTATTTGCTCTAGTTCCTACATATAAATGACCCAAATTTTGGTCTTAATCTTTTTCTTATGTCACGCGAGTGTATGTTCCTCGGTTCTTTGTCTTGTCACAACAAAGATTTGGAGCGATGGACATTAAAGCCCTTGGTGTGGCACAGCTCTCGGGTCTTGGACAAACTGTGTTATAGCTCTTAGGCAAATCAGTGTTACAGCTCTGTTTTATTTAGAAGATAGCGGGAGCATCCATCCTCAAAGCGTGAGGGCATGCCAACCCAAAGACTTGAAAAGAAGAGAGTGGAGGAGCGCGTGGGGGAGGGAGAGAGAGAGAGAGAGAGAAAGAGCTCACGCACGCGGGAGAGAAAGAGAGAGAGAAAGCGCTTTGGCTCCTCCTTTTATATGTTTTCCTCCACCTGGGCCTGCCCTATGCAAACTGGGCTTAGCCAGGAGTGCTGTTTGTTCTACCTGAAGTCTTCACTCTGGTCCTCAGACCTTCTTTTGTTCTATTTTCGCAGGCTTTTCCCTTCCTTGTCTTTTAGCCACTGCCATTTTGAACTCCTTTTCCTTATTCTGCCTACCTAAAACTTATAAGGGGTCTCTAAAGAGAACTGGCTATGATCCTGAGTGTCTAGTCCCAGTCAGTTGTCTGATTTCTCTCAAGTTTCTGAATGAGTTGGGCAGAGGAGAAACTTTCAGATGAAAAAATAACCTTGCATGACTATCTGAAGCGCTGACCTCCAATGTTCATGAAGTCTCCTTTATGGGGATGGAAAAGACGGAGTCTGAGGAATTTCTACTGCCTGGACTAGAGACAAATCTGTCCTTTCTGCCCCATCTTTTCTTCCCTGGCCCTCACCGCAGTTCCCACTTGGTGCTCCATGGAGATGTCTGTGATTTATCATGTCAAGCAAGAAGAGGTACTATCAGACCCAATAGGAGAATAAACAGAAGCAACCCTGAAGAATCAATGCAAAATAGGAAAGAAGGATTTCAAAAGCAATTGAGCTGAAAGAGATTGAGCCCCAAAATGGTGATCCTAAAAGGAACATCCTAAAAGAGGTTTTCCAACTGGGCATAATAGACTCTTTGCATGTGTATGTGCTAAGTCACTTCAGTTGTGTCTGACTCTTTGCAACCCTATGGACTATAGCCTGCCAGGCTCCTCGGTCCATGGGATTTCCCAGGCAAGAATACTGGAGAGAGTTGCCATACTCTTCTCCAGGGGATCTTCCCAACTCAGGGATAGAACCCACATCTCTTATGTCTCCTTATTGGCAGGCAGGTTCTTTACCACTAGTGCCACCTGGGAAGCTCCAATAGAGTCTTTATTTTACCCCCAAACCACCCCAAAATTATATGTTTCAGAAGAAAAGTACCAATGGTGTCTTTGGCATTGGTCCAAGCCAATAGCCAGTGTCCTGATCAGAAAAGCTAAAAAGATGAAACGTTAAGATGGATAATCTTGATCACTTTCTTAGAGCTGGGAGCATGCTTCTAAGCTACAAAAGCTTTCCCTCACCAGGAACAGGTAGAACAATTCAAGAGCATTAATTCCTGGGCTATAGTGAAAATATGTGACCTATGCTTTGTTTTATCTTTTCTAAAGATAAAGTTACTTTTCTTGCTAAATGTCAAGAGATATCAAAGGGGAAGCAGTTACAGATTCCTATCTTTTTCTCCCATCAGGACTCTGATCCTGCTTCTGTTGTTGGGAAAACAAAATGTGAAAATAAATTGTGGAGGCTTTTTGGAACAGATTAGTTTATAGGAAAAAAAAATTAGGGCACCTGAAATATCAAAATAAAACTGTGACTCATAAACCAGAACTCTGATTAACAGTGTATTATGTAATTTATTATCAGGACCTGGCAAAAAGCAAGAGTACATTATATGAAACAACATTTATGGGAATAATATGATCATCTCATCCCTTTTTCTTAAAAATCTACACCACTAAACTACTTTTTCAGACAAAATTTATTTTTTGACTGAAAACTGTTCTTTGGCACAAAAAATGATAAATTAAGATATTGCCAAGGTGTTTAGTCTCTGGGGTTGCAAAGAGTCGGACATGATTGAATGACTTCACTTTCAGTTTTACTTTGAATTTTCTATGATATATTCAAGTGATGTAAATATTTCCCCAGTTCTCTGAATATTTCATAGTATTAATTAGATTGAAAAAGATACTTTTAGATATCTATTAAAAGTGATCAGGGAAATTAGAGCTCTGTACATTTCTACAAAATAAAAAATTAAACTATTTGCTCAGGTATTTGGGTTTTGGCATTACATTGTGATATACAAAGTTTTGTTGCTTGAAGCAAAATAACTATGCAAGAGAAGCATGTTTTTATGTATATTCAGGTTTTCTTTTACTGAAACCAATTATACAAGGAAAAATGCAACACCACAATGATTTAAGTAAACTGTTTTAAATGCAATATTCATGGCTTTCAAATTTAAATACAGAGATAGGTTATCTTGGTGAGTATGTCCCTCCTTAGAAATTTATTACAGATTTTTGGAGGCAAATGTACTTCTTTACAGCACTCTCCCTTTCAGACAGTTTGTTGTAAAGCCCAGTTTTCCAAACCAATAATAGTATCTTTCTGCTTCAAGAACCACAAGTACATTGCCCTGTGTTGATGGGCAGTTGTATGTTTTTTGAACACCACCTATTGAACACCTCATATGGGCACTGTGGATGGCATGAAGTAATCCTGCCCATATGAAACTTAGGATTTGGGTCAGAAGATACATCTTGCCATAAATATTCACAATGAAAGTAGTGACCCATGAGAGACTAAGAAGAGTATTTAAAGTGAACTTCTACAGAATTACAAAGCACTGAATTGAAGCATTTTGTGTAAACTCTTTTCTTGATAAAAAGCATAAAACATTATAGCCAGAGAGAACAGAATGCACAAAAGGGTCAAAGGAATGAATAAACTGTGTTTAGGAAATGGCCAGTAATTCATTTTGTCTGAAGCTTGGAAGACAGGAGAGACCATGTGCTGTCAGGAGTTTGCACAGGATGGGGAAGAAATCAGAGTCTAGGCTGCTGATGAGACAACCAGGAAGACACAACTGCTGGCAGCTGGGAGTGTGGACCCAGACAGTGAAGGAATGACAAAGCTGGGCCTGTAGATTCCAAAACCATCCTCGCAGAGGAGATAGCTGGAGCTAACAGGAGGGCATGGCTTCAGAGAGCTAGAAATCAAGAAAACAAAGGTGGTGGAAAGAACTCAGGACGCTGCTTGCTGCTCAGGGGCTGTAAGAAGGGACAAGAATGATTGGCAAGACAGAAAAGCAGGTTATTTAGCCCCGGTGAGAACATGTCAAGAAAAGGATAATCAAGGAGCCAATGGTACAAAAGACTAATGAAGATGTAGACCAGAAAGGCCATGGGATTTGGAGATTAAGAAGCTACTGACGCTAACTTGCAGTCCATGGGGTCACAAAGAGTCAGATGCGAATGAGCGACTAACACACACACTAAGTGGTGGCTCGGATGGTAAAGAAAAAGAATCTGCCAGCAATTCAGGAGATCCAGGTTCAGTCCCTGGGTTGGGAAATCCCCCTGGAGAAGGGAATGGCAACCCATTCTAGTATTCTTGCCTGGAGAATTCCATGGACATAAGAGCCTGGCAGGCTATAGTCCATGGAGTTGCAGAGTCGGACATGACTGAGTGACTAACACGTGACTTGACCTGGAGGCATTTTGGGGGGCTTCCCAGGTGGTGCTAGTGGTAAAGAACCCGCTGGCCAGTGGAGGAGATGTAAGAGACATGGATTCAATCCTGGGTTGGGAAGATATCCTGGAGGAGGAGATGGCTACTCACTCCAGTATTCTTGCCTGGAGAATTCCATGGATAGAGAAGCCTGGCAGGCTAGGGTCCATAGGATCGCAAAGAGTCAGGACACAACTGAAGCAACTTAGCGTGCACATAAGGTATTTTTTAAGAAGTGCATAATTTGCCACCGTAGAATAATTTACCAATGCATAACCTGGTCACTGTGAAAACTCTTCTTCTATATGTCTGGAATTAACTACCTCCCAAAAATCTGCACAACCAAAGGCAATATATTAACAGTGACTGTAAACTTAAACTCTTCAGATTTTGTAAGGAAGTCAAGTTTTAAATTACTGGGATAAACCATCCATCACTATGTGGAAAGACACATTCCACAAAGATACATGTTCAATCATCTTCTTAAAACAACTGAACCTTTAAGCTCTTTCTAAATTTTGTTATAAAAATGCAGTATGCGTCTAGAAAACAAAAACACTGTACTCTAAATAAAAATAAAAACCTAAGATGAAGCCCAAAGATTTAAATATGAGGAAAGTTGAGTAGCTTTTCCTTTTTTTCAAAATCAGAAACCTAATGCAAACAAAGGTACACATTCTCAGAAATATCTTATCTTAGATGGGCATTCTTTAAAAGCCACCGTACAAACTGAAAGCATCTAGCTTCCCTACTCATGTTGGTTCTTTGTTCTTTACTGTAAATACACTAATTGTTCATCTGTTTAACTAAGATCAGCCTGGCTAAAAGCACATTAAAGGTACTTGCCGCTATTGATTTCGTTATGAGCTATAGATTTGTACACAATTAAGAGGCTGCTTTGGAGAAGGCAATGGCAACCCACTCCAGTACTCTTGCCTGGAAAATCCCATGGACGGAGGAGCCTGGTAGGCTGCAGTCCATGGGGTCACTAAGAGTCGGACACGACTGAGCGACTTCACTTTCACTTTTCACTTTCATGCATTGGAGAAGGAAATGGCAACCCACTCCAGTGTTCTTGCCTGGAGAATCCCAGGGACGGGGGAGCCTGGTGGCCTGCCGTCTATGGGGTCACACAGAGTCGGACACAACCGAAGTGACTTAGCAGCAGCAGCAAGAGGCTGCTTAGACTTACACAAGAATATATGTAACGGTATCTTTTTTTTCCATAAGTGGTGGTTTTTCAAGATGAATTTTCGTAAATGAGGCATATCCTTGTAAGATTTATGACTTCCCAAGGAAGAGGTATACCTCCCTAAACAGCCATGGAATTTGGTAAAAAAAAAAAAAAAAAAAAAAAACTGCATTGTTAAAGTGACACTTTTCTGATCTTGGTGTTGAAATATTTCTAAAGAAACTTTATAGGAATTTATTGGGATAAGTCTTTTCAACCCTATAACAGAAATAAATAAAGATGTCCAATTTGAAGAATAGATTATTTGTTAAATCTAAAATAATAGTTATATTTTATACTTTTGAATGCTACAAACAAATGTATTTATATAAAAGATTATTAGGTTTAATGGCCAGAAGACAATTAAATGATCTTTTACTATCTACTTAAAAATCTTTCCAGGTTTAAACTATAATTTCTATGTGGTAAATAAATATTCTTCATAGTTTTTCTGTGTACATACACAAGTTTTCTTATATGAAGAGAACATGAAGGTAAAAGAAAAGACATGTGATTAAAAAAAGGCTGAGGGAAGGATAATTAGTTTAAAAGTTAATGTTTCCAGCCATAATTATACAATCATACAACTCAAGAACCAAAAACTGAGTACCCTATAATACTTAACAGTTTCTATTAAAAAACTGGTGGCATTTATCCATTGTTTAAAAGCCCTGAGCTGGGTTCCATTAAATCTGTTATTTAGCAACTATATACATTTAGCAAATATCTTATTATCCAGGATCTAAGTAAATATATTCCAGCTCAATGAAAATCATAATTCATTAGTAACAAATATTAATAGCAAAATGATATCCTTAACAAATTATTTTTAATTAAAGAATAATTGCTTTAAATATTGCATTGGCTTCTGCCATACATCAACATGAATCAGCCACAGGTACATATAGGTCCCCTCCCTCGTGAACCTCCCTCCAACATCCCACAATTTCCCACCTCTCTTGGTGGGTACAGGGCCCCAGTTTGAGTTCCCTGAGCCATAAAGCAAATTCCCACTGGTTATCTATTTTGTATGTGGCAGTATATATGTTTCCATGCCACTCTTTCCATTCATCCCACCCTTTTCTTCCCTTCCCTTCCAGTGTCCATAAGTCTGTTTTCTATGTCTGTGTCTCCATGTAAAATGTGGTCTATTTTCTATTTGATTAAAGCAAAACTGAAAATCAATATTGTTTACTTGAGGGATTTATATGTTTTCTATGGCACCCCACTCCAGTACTCTTGCCTGAAAAATCCCATGGATGGAGGAGCCTGATGGGCTGCAGTCCATGGAGTCGCTCAGA
This sequence comes from Oreotragus oreotragus, assembly GCA_006410675.1. NCBI lineage: Eukaryota > Metazoa > Chordata > Mammalia > Artiodactyla > Bovidae > Oreotragus > Oreotragus oreotragus. Next base: position 27,582 of record SJYX01012346.1, read on the forward strand.
ATCAGACACGACTGAGCGAATTCACTTTCACTTTTCACTTTCATGCATTGGAGAAGGAAATGGCAGCCTACTCCGGTGTTCTTGCCTGGAGAATCCCAGGGACAGGGGAGCCTGGTGGGCTGCTGTATGTGGGGTCACACAGAGTCGGACACGACTGGAGCGATTTAGCAGCAGCAGCAGCAGCAGCATGTATCTCTTTACTTGTTTCCAATTTAATCATTCTCAATGCTGTTACAGTATCATAGTTGTCATCTAAGGAAGGAAATTCAGTATTTGCCTTTAGGGGTTTTGGAATTGAGAAGATTTTGTTCAAATGTGAACTCTACTAGGTGATCTTGGCCATGTTGCTTCCTTTTCTGAGTCTTTCCTCTTCTATAAGACAGGGATAATTATACTGAATTCAGAGTTCAGAGGTAACAAAGAGATCACCTGGTCCAATAGCTTGACACTATTTTTGTAACTTGAAATCGATCAGTATACTTGCAGTCTCCCATCTTTTGATGTAAGATCAAGCCTTTTGCTTGATTAGGTGCCTGAGATGGATATCACTTAGCTTTTCTCATGTAAATTGTATTCACAATGCATCATCTAAAGTTTCAATGTTTTATTTTTATTGTCAAGTGGTAGCTTATAAATGCAAAGCAAATTAAGAACCGGCCAACATTTTTACATTTTTTACCCATATTTTACAGCTATTTGTCTCACACCTACTTTCACAGATGTTTTGGGAGGCAGAGGAGAGCTTTATAAGTTTCTAAGCTATTTGATTAACTTTCTTTATACGCCTATGTTTTATTTGGTTTTCTGATGTCTAATTAAAATGTACGATGAATCTAACAAATGAAAGTTATAAAAAATCTTAGATCAGAAGGATTATAAAGTTATAAAGAACTTAGATCAGAGATCAGAAGGATTCCTGCATCAGGTAAATAGATCCATATTAATATTTTTACAAGGAAAATGGAGAATTCCAGGTAATTCAAGAGTCAATCAACAGCAAATAAGTTAAAATGCTTCAACAGTATTAGTAAACTAAGCCATTATCAAATACATTTATCAAAGTAAAGTCATAGTCTCACACTTTACACAATCTAAAAAAATGAAGCTGGCCTGACTCTTGCATGTTTACAAAGACTGAATTTTCCATTCTAAATTTTCTTTGGCAGACAGGTTGTTCTCAGTGTTCAAGGTGGGAACAGTTATCAGCCCCTTTCTTCTCTTCTGAGGAGAGTCAGTGGAAGCTGTGGTGACTCTCCTTCTATCTGTGACCATTTATTCTGAGTTGAATTGATTATAGAGTTTGAGGGTGCTTGGTGGGAAGATAGGAATTGGAGAATGATGCTGGGATATTTCTCTGAGAGTCATGAGGGCCACATAAAGAATTTGTACCATTATGACTGGGGCTTCCCAGATGGTGATAATGGTAAAGAACCCACCTGCCAATGCAGAAGACTAAGACACAGACATGGCTTTGATCCCTGGATCCGGAAGAACCCCTGGGGGAGGAAAGGAAACCCACTCCAGTATTGTTGCCTGGAGAATTCCATGGACAGTGTAGCCTGGCAGGCTCTGGTCCATAAGATTGCAGAGTCAGACACAACTGAAGCGACTTAACTCACATGCACCATGATGATCGCCATATTCTATCACCTATGTATGTATGTGTGTATGTGTGTATGTGTCATTTATCTATCTACCCATTATCCAACCACCCATCCTCTGTCTATCCATCTACTCATCAGGTATCGAGCATTTCTCTCTGTCTCAGTGATGCATCTATTTACTGTAATAGGAGTAGATAGCATTGACATTTGGGTTTCATAGATTTTATACAAGCACTTTGTTTTTATAAACGGCACTCCTCTTCAATAAAATAGTTGTTCATTTTGTCCTTAAATTTTACATCAAGTGATGTCTAGTTAAGTACTAGGTTTCTAGTGGTTTTAAGTTATAACATTTTTAAATTTAAATTTAAACTGATTTAATTCTGCTATATTTAGTAGCTCAAATGTCATACATTTTGCTATTGTAGAGTTATCCATTTTAATTAATATACTAAGGGCACAATTTATTAACCATTAAATTTAAAGTTCTAAACAACATCCAGTACAAACTCAGATTTTATTTGGTCCTATTTCTGACTTCTAATGGCTATGGTAGTTGTTTAGACATTAAGTCATCTCTGACTCTTGTGACCCCATGGACTATAGCCCACCAGGCTCCTCTATCCATGGGATTTTCCAGGCAAGAATACTGGAGTGGCTTGCTATTTCCTTCCCCAGGGGATCAAAACCAGGCCTTCTGCATTGCAGGCAGATTCCTTACCATCTGAGCCACCGGGAAAGCCCCTTCAAATGGCTATAGTGCTGACGATTTTGCTCCTTATAAGTTTATCCATAAAACAAGGATTTAAATATGGACAAAGTCAAATATTTTCATTCTATTATAGAAAAAGTTATGCTTTTCTGCTTAAATACTGTGGACACTTGTCAGCATTACAAAAATTAAATAGAGCAAACTATACTTACTGTAGTATCTAGGATTGTGTTCAGCTACACATAATAGAAAACAAAATGAAAAATCATGTGCACACAAGAAGGATTTGGTTTGTGTGTTTGTTCAACATATTGAGTAGTTCAGAGACAGGCTGCCCAGGACTGGAACAGTAGCCTGAAGACTTTGTGTAAGATTCAGCCTTTCATTCAGTCATCCTTCACATATTATACTTGGCACCTCTGGCTTGGCTTGCCTCCAGTATTGTACTGAGTTTCAAGCCAGAAGAAGAAAAAAAAAAAAAAAAGAAAGGCAATGGGCACATGTCAGCTAAATCTTCCTCCTTTAACAGCAACTTCCTCAAAACCCCACTCATTGATATGTGTGTTATTAGCCAATGTTCAGATAGTTCTAATCACAAAGGATCTATTAGTTGTAAATTTTTATCTGAGTATGTTGTAATCCTGAACAGCTGGGAGCCTTTCAGATTGGAGGAAAGGAAGAATGAACAGTGCATAGACTGACATCAGTGTTTTACAAAATCCACTGAGCCCGAGACACTTCCTCATCATAGAGTCCTCCAAACAACTGCATTGTTCTGTTTATTTCCTTGCTGCCTCTGTCTGTGCTGAAGATGGAAAATGAGGAAGGGTTAGCAAAGAAGTGCTACAGTCTCAAAGATATTCTTCTAAAGTTTAGAATAAAGCCTTGGAAACCACAGGTTCTGTGCATTTGAGAAGGAATAGTTTGCTAAGTGATAGAAATATGTTATACTTTAACACAAGCTGTGACACTGAGGAGTGAAGCTGGGAACAAGGACAGATGCTGGCTAGATAGATGCTCCCAGAGGGACTCAAGAGAGACTATTTGCAGTTTGATAATAGTACCATCAAATACTGAGAGGATAGCAAATTCTTCTCCATAAATATTTTTAAATTAAAATATCCCATTTAAAAATATTCTTGAAATATAGTTGATTTGTAATGCTGTGTTAATTTCTGCCATATAGCAAAGTGACTCAGTTATACATATATTCTTTTTCAAATTCTTCTCCATTATGGTAGTTCCCTGTGCTATACAGTAGAGCCTTGTTGTTTATCCATGCTATGTATAAACACTTGCATCTGCTAAGCCCAAACTCGCGATCCTTCCTTCCCCCACCCTCTGTCCTTGTATTTCTTATAATAAAATAGCATTGCTGATACTTTCCATGTGACTATTACAGGGAGCTTGTGAAGAAGGAACACTGATCTTCGAACCAAATGATACTCAAATCCTGACTTTTCTCCCCCAGACTATGTGACTTGTTATACCATTATTTAGCTCCTTTGATCCTTAGTTTTCTTACTTGCATAACATATACTCATAAGATTATAATAAGGAATAAATGAGATTGTATAGATAGAAGATTTAGCATAATATCTGCCACATATTAATTGCTTGATGAATAATAGCTATAGCTTATTTTTTTTTATTGTTGAGATTTTTGTTTCAACTATCAATAGTAATCAAAAACCTAACTGTACTTCAAAGTTTAGACTGCTCTATCAGGTCAAGAGCTATTTATTAAAATGTTCAGTATTTAGTGCTCTGTTCTTTGCACTTTGCTGGCTGGGTGAATATTGTTTCTTTAGATTACAGTGTAATCTACACTTTCAATGTAGGCATTTAAAATGTTGTAAAACTTATATGTGGCCAGTATGTAATTTTAAATACCATAATCAGTGGTTAATATTTAAAAAAATCATATGTGTAAACAATAAGAAATAAATTCCATGTAATATGGTATAGTCTGGAAATA
>SJYX01012346.1:33044-43283 GCA_006410675.1 Oreotragus oreotragus
ATCCTTCCTTCCCCCACCCTCTGTCCTTGTATTTCTTATAATAAAATAGCATTGCTGATACTTTCCATGTGACTATTACAGGGAGCTTGTGAAGAAGGAACACTGATCTTCGAACCAAATGATACTCAAATCCTGACTTTTCTCCCCCAGACTATGTGACTTGTTATACCATTATTTAGCTCCTTTGACCCTTAGTTTTCTTACTTGCATAACATATACTCATAAGATTATAATAAGGAATAAATGAGATTGTATAGATAGAAGATTTAGCATAATATCTGCCACATATTAATTGCTTGATGAATAATAGCTATAGCTTATTTTTTTTTATTGTTGAGATTTTTGTTTCAACTATCAATAGTAATCAAAAACCTAACTGTACTTCAAAGTTTAGACTGCTCTATCAGGTCAAGAGCTATTTATTAAAATGTTCAGTATTTAGTGCTCTGTTCTTTGCACTTTGCTGGCTGGGTGAATATTGTTTCTTTAGATTACAGTGTAATCTACACTTTCAATGTAGGCATTTAAAATGTTGTAAAACTTATATGTGGCCAGTATGTAATTTTAAATACCATAATCAGTGGTTAATATTTAAAAAAATCATATGTGTAAACAATAAGAAATAAATTCCATGTAATATGGTATAGTCTGGAAATATCTGTGATATGCTTTTTTTCATGAGAAGAGATACATCATGTAATATTGTATTATATTTTAATAGCATAATTTGAAATGAGTAATTTTCTATTTACAGATATATTCTAATTTTCATGTCTATCAGTAGTGTAGATATTAAAGTGTATTATTTAAAAGTATTATATTTTTTGTCAGTATAAATGAAACCAATTGAAAGTCTTAATATAACTGTTCCAGTTTTGAAAAGGGACAATTAAAACTTAATTGAAAAAAATTGTACCTCTGCCTTAATTTTTGCTATGATGCTGTGGATATCATTCTAAAACAGCTTTCTATGACTTTGAAAACTTCACTGCAGCTTGAAGCTAACAACATACACCATGTTTGTAACTAAACATTTCATATGTGCCTTAGGTAAAATTCAGATGTGTATAAGAGACAGCTCCAGAGACAGGAAAAGCCCGAGNGCTATGATGCTGTGGATATCATTCTAAAACAGCTTTCTATGACTTTGAAAACTTCACTGCAGCTTGAAGCTAACAACATACACCATGTTTGTAACTAAACATTTCATATGTGCCTTAGGTAAAATTCAATTTTGTTTCTTCATTTTCCTATTCGTAATCATATCTACAAGGAAAGCAAAGACTAGTTCTATGGATATAATAACACAAATTCAATTATCTTCTAAAACTAGGTCCCTCTCTTTGTAAATTAGGTTAGTTATAGCCTTATTCTCTGTGAAAGGAAATAAAATTGTTTATAAGGAAAAGGGGATTTTTTTTTTAAGTTTTTCAAAGTTTTTATCTGAGTATTATGTTTTGATGAAATTGTGGGAAGAAGTTATATATATTTTGAAGAGTTTCTTTCATTAATCTATACAACTTAAAAGTATATTTTTACTTTCACTGGCATAGAACAATAGTCTTGTTCAAATGTTTCGTTCCTTTGGTATGTCTACTGCCTCACTGCAGTTATCTGAAATTTCCTGAAGTTCTGAGAATGTCTAGGTTAGCCAGTGCCATGCTTTCTCGTGTTCCTGCTTTGCCTTGGGACTGTTTCTTCTTTTTAACCAAAACTTGCAAATTTTACATTGTAATATGACAGACACTGTGTTATTCTTACCTACACTAGACAGTTTATTAGAGTCCTAATAAATTAATATATCTTAGTGAAAATTTATGTGAGATCCTTTTGAAACAATGTTATAATATTTTATAAACTAGCTTCTGCCAAAAGATGTTATATAGGCCTTATTTTTTCTTAAAAATTAAACATTTTAGAAATAGTTCCTTGCAGTTAATTTTCTCTAGTTAACTGGTACTCAATCTTATCTGACTAGAGAAAACATTCTTTTATAGCATTTCTACTGATATCTGTGAATATTTGATTATATCTACATATATTTTCTTTGCAATACCAATTAGGGAAATGAGCTGGCTTAACCCAATAGTGTAACTTGGAGTGGCATCATTTTGACCAATAAAGTAGATGAATAGATCTTTGAGAACAACAATGGAAGACTCCCAGGAACTGCAATATTTGAAAGGCAAACTAAAAGAAGAGACAAGGGAGACAAGGAAGACAAGTGAGAAGGAGCCATTTGAGAATCAAGAGAGGATGGTGTCACATCAATTAAAGGAAGAGAGAGGAGTTTAAAGTGATAAAAACTGCATCGGCCAAATCAGTTCACATGGAAATAAGGGGCATAAACCAGATGATAACTATGAAAGAGAAGATAAAATAGGAGTGTTACTATAAGTATTAATCTTTCATGAGGTTCATGTATGAAAGATAAATGAGAAAGAGAAGAAACACAGAAAGGTAAATATTTTGTTTAAAGATGAAAATACTTGAATTACTTGCAAATGATGAGACCAACTAGGCTTAATTTTCAAAAATATACAGATGACTCCTACAACTCAACAACAGCAAAAACTCAAACAATTCCAATGAAAAATGGGCAGAAGCTCCAAACAGACATTTTTCCAAAAGAAGACATGCAGATGGCCAACAGGCACACAAAAAAGACGCTCGACATCACTAATTATTAGATAAAGGCAAAACAAAACTACAATGAGTTACCACCTAACACTACCACTCAGTCATGTCCGACTCTTTGCGACCCCATGGACTGTAGCCTACCAGGCTCCTCTGTTCATGGGATTTTCCAGGCAATAGTACTGGAGTGGATTGCCATTTCCTTCTCCAGCGGATCTTCTCGACCCAGGGATGGAACCCAGGTCTCCCACATTGCAGACANGACCCCATGGACTGTAGCCTACCAGGCTCCTCTGTTCATGGGATTTTCCAGGCAATAGTACTGGAGTGGATTGCCATTTCCTTCTCCAGCGGATCTTCTCGACCCAGGGATGGAACCCAGGTCTCCCACATTGCAGACAGACGATTTACCATCTGAGCCACCAGGCTCAGAATGGCCATCATTAAAGTCTACAGATAACAAGTGCTGGAGATGGGTGTATAGAAAAGGGAACCCACCAACACTGTTGGTGGGCATGTAAACTGGTGCAACCACTATGACAAAGGTAATAGTATGGAAGGTTCTCAAAAAACTAAAAAAGAATTGTCATATGGTCCAGCAATCCCACTCCTGGGCTTCAGTTCAGTTCAGNGTCTCATTCCTTCATTGTGAAAATGCATTCATAGTGTCCCTAGTATAATAATAACTCAATAAACTTTAGCTACTATTATTAGTATATTCAGTAAATTCTTCAGTATACTGTTATAATCATTCATTCCTAGTGTTGAATTAATCATTCTCAACCAATATCTTTCTTGCCTTTATTAATTCCAGAGTAAAGAATCACTGAAACTTGGTTATTGATTTGATTGACTTCTACTGGTTTCTACATTAAGATTTTTCACTCACTATATGTCAACTGAATAACACATAAATAACAGGTAGTGTTGCCTTATTTTTGTTGTTTTGGTAGTATTTCAAAGTCAAGGGCTTTTGAATTGTACCTTGAAGGAAAATTAAGTATTCTCTAGCTAAAGAATAAAGTCAGCTCTAGGAAAAAGGTCTGAATATTGAGTCATAGTGGTATGAGATTGTTCTTAGGGCATAGTAGATAGTGAAACCATGTGACTGAAGGATAGAATGCATGCAGATGGAAAGTAGAAATTAAGGCTATGCATGTAAGACAGTGTCTTCTGTAATATGCTGAAGAACATGGATATTGAAGTTTAAAAAATTGACAGGTTTATTGGAGGTATAATTAATATATGATAAACTGGCATCCGGTCCCATCACTTCATGGGAAATAGATGGGGAAACAGTGGAAACAGTGTCAGACTTTATCTTTTTGGGGCTCCAAAATCACTGTAGATGGTGACTGCAGCCATGAAATTAAAAGACGCTTACTCCTTGGAAGGAAAGTTATGACCAACCTAGATAGCATATTCAAAAGCAGAAACATTACTTTGCTGATTAAGGTCTGTCTAGTCAAGGCTATGGTTTTTCCAGTAGTCATGTATGGATGTGAGAATTGGACTGTGAAGAAGGCTGAGCACCGAAGAATTGATGCTTTTGAACTGTGGTGTTGGAGAAGACTCTTGAGAGTCCCTTGGACTGCAAGGAGATCCAACCAGTCCATTCTGAAGGAGATCAGTCCTGGCATTTCTTTGGAAGGAATGATGCTAAAGCTGAAACTCCAGTACTTTGGCCGCCTCATGCGAAGAGTTGACTCATTGGAAAAGACTCTGATGCTGGGAGGGATTGGGGGCAGGAGGAGAGGGGATGACAGAGGATGAGATGGCTGGATGGCATCATTGACTTGATGGACGTGAGTCTGCGTGAACTCCAGGAGTTGGTGATGGACAGGGAGGCCTGGTGTGCTGCAGTTCATGGGGTCGCAAAAAGTCGGATATGACTGAGCGACTGAACTGAACTGAAACTATTATATCAATATATATTTAGAATGTACAATTTGATACATTTTGACATGGCTAGACATTGATGAGACAGACGAAGCAATAAAGATAATGAACATATCAATCATCTCTAAAAATTTCCTCATGTCCTTTTTACAGTTTTTCATTTGTGCAATGTCCATGTCCCCTTCCAGGAAACTACTGATTTATTTCTGTCACTAGAGATTTACATGTAAGTTTTAGAATGTTTTACAAGTAGGATCATAAAATTGAAGTTTTCTTAATGTGTCTTCTTTCACTAAATGTAAATAGGTGGGAATTCATCTGTATTTTGAAATAGATCCATAGTTCATTCTTTTTATTGATGAGCAGTATTTTATTGTAAGCATATATCACAATTTGTTTATTGATCCAACTATGGATGGATATATGGGTTAACTCCAGTTTTGAGCTATTGCAAAGCGTTAGGAACAGTCATGTAGAAATATACTGTTATATGCTTTCATTTCTCTTTGGAAAATACTTAGGAGAAGGATAGCTGGGTCACATGATAAGCATTTATTCAGTGTTAGAAATCTGTCAACTTATGGCTCAAAGTGATTGTACCATTTTAGATTCCCATTAGCAGCTCCAGTTGCTCTGCTTCCTTGTCAACACTTGGTATGGTCGTTCGTTTATTTGAGCCATTCACGTATGAGTTGAGTGGTAGCTGCTCATGGTTTTAATTTGTATTTCCCTAGTGACTAATGCTATTGAACAGCTTATCATGTGTTTACTTACCTTCCATATATCTACTCTAATAAAATATCTGTTCAAATCCATATTTCTATTTCTCACTTCCTGTCCTTTGTGCTTTTTTGGTCATACGGTTTACTTCTGACAAACGTTGCAAATACCACAGTGTATTATAATTTTTGCCTTAAACAATTGGTTACCATTTAAAATGATTTAATGCATGAGAAAAACATCTTTTCTATTTACTTATTCATTTATCATTTCCTGTGCTCTCCATTTCTTGTGGTATATTCAGATTTTCAGCTTCTGTCATTTTCCTGTCTATTGAAGGACTTTCTTCAGAATATGTTATGATGTAGGTCTGCTGCTGATGGATTCTTTCAGCTTTTCTTACTTTAGAAAAGTATTTTGCCTTTGGTTTTGAATTTTAATTTTTGTTGAATTTTTTTTCTTTCAGTGGTTTTATGACTTTGCTTTACTGTCTTCTGGTTTACTTTATTTCCAATAAGAAATCTACTGTTATCCATAACATTGTTTCCTTGTATGTAGTTCAAACTTTGTCTCTGACTGATTTAAAAATTTTATCTTAATCACTTCTTTTAAGTAATTTAAAAAAAAGTAGCTATGGTTTCTTTCATATTGAGGGATGAAGGGGAGGCTAGGGAGATAAGATTCTTAATGGTAATCATAATCTTGAACTTCTCATGAAGGAGTTACAGACTAGATGAAGTACTTTTTCTGTCCTCTCCCATCTTATCAAACATCTAAGAATCAGGCATAGGTACACCCATTTCCTCTCCCTCCTGAGTATTCCTCCCATCTCCCTCCCCAACCCACCCTTATAGATTGTTACAGAGCCCCAGTTTGAGTTCCCTGAGACATACAGCAAATTCCCATTGGCTATCTACTCTACATATGATATTGTAAGTTTCCATATTACTCTCTGCATACGTCTCACCATCTCTCTCCTCCCCTCCCCTCCCCCTGTATCCGTAAGTCTGTTCTCTATGTCTGTTTCTCCATTGCTGCCCTGAAAATAAATTCTTCTGTACCATCTTCTAGATTCCATATATATGTGTTCAGTTAAGTTCAGTTGCTCAGTCTTGTCTGACTCTTTGTGACCCCATGAATTGTAGCACGCCAGGCCTCCCTGTCCATCACCAACTCCTGGAGTTCACCCAGACTCATGTCCATCAAGTCAGTGATGCCATCCAGCCATCTCATCCTCTGTTGTCCCCTTCTCCTCCTGCCCCCAATCCCTCCCAGCATCAGAGTCTTTTCCAATGAGTCAACACTTCGCATGAGGTGGCCAAAGTACTGGAGTTTCAGCTTTAGCATCAATCCTTCCAAAGAAATGTTAGAATACAGTATTTATATTTCTCTTTCAATATTTATATTTCTATTTTTGTGCCAGTACTGTATTGTCTTCATGTCTATACTTCACTCTGTATAATAGGTTCTAGGTTCATCCACTTCATCAGAACTGACTCAAATGTGTTCATTTTTATGGCTGAGTAATATTTCACTGTGTATATGTACCACAACTTCTTTATCCATTCATCTGTTGATGGACATCTAAGTTGTTTCCATGTTCTAGCTATTGTAAATAGTGCCGCAGTGAATATTGGGATACATGCATCTTTTTCAACTTTGGTTTCCTCAGGATACATGCCTAGGAGTGGGATTGCTGGGTCATATGGTGGTTTTATTCCTAGTTTTTTTTTTTTTTTTAAAGGAATCTCCATACCATGTTCCATAGTTGCTGTATCAATTTACATTCCCATCAGCAATGCAAGAGAGTTCCCTTTTCTCCACACCCCCTCCAGCATTTATTGTTTGTAGACTTTTGATGATGGCCATTCTGACTGGTGTGAGGTGGTATCTCATTGTAGTTTTGATTTTCATTTCTCTAATGATGCGTAATGTCAAGCATCTTTGCATGTGTTTGTTAGCCATCTGTATGTCTTATTTGGAGAGATGTCTGTTTAGGTCTTTTTTCCCACTTTTTGTTTGGGTTGTTTGTTTTTCTGGTGTTGAGTTGTATGAGCTGCTTATATATTTTGGAAATTAATTCTTTGTAAGTTCTTTCCTTTGCTATGATTTTCTCCCTTTCTGAGGGTTGTCTTTTCACCTTGCTTGTAGTTTCCTTTGCTGTGTAAAAGTTTTTAAGTTTAATTAGGTCCCATTTGCTTAAATTTGTTTTTATTTCCATTACTTTAGGAGGTGGGTCATATAAGATCTTGTTTTGATTTAGGTCACCGAGTGTTCTACCTATATTTTCCTCTATGAGTTTTATAGTCTCTGATCTTACATTTAGATCTTTAATCCATTTTGAGTTTATCTTTGTGCATGGTGTTAGGAAGTGTTCTAATTTCTTTATTTTATATGTAGCAGTCTAGTTTTCCCAGCACCACTTATTGAAAAGGTGGTCTTTCCCCCATTATATTTTCTTGTCTCCTTTGTTAAGAATAAGGTACCCACAGGGGNCTTACATTTAGATCTTTAATCCATTTTGAGTTTATCTTTGTGCATGGTGTTAGGAAGTGTTCTAATTTCTTTATTTTATATGTAGCAGTCTAGTTTTCCCAGCACCACTTATTGAAAAGGTGGTCTTTCCCCCATTATATTTTCTTGTCTCCTTTGTTAAGAATAAGGTACCCACAGGGGCATGGGTTTATCTCTGGGCTCTCTATCTTGTTCCATTGGTCTGTATTTCTATTTTTGTGCCAGTACTGTATTGTCTTCATGTCTATAGCTTTTTTTGTATTCTGAAGTCAAGAATGTTGACTCCTCCAGATCTATTCTTCTTAAGACTGCTTTGGCTATTCAGAGTCTTTTGTTTTTCTATATGAATTGTGAAAAATTTTGTTCTAGTTCTGTCAAAAATGCCATTGGTAACTTGATAGGGATTACATTGAATCTGTAGATTGAATTTGGTAGTGTAGTTATTTTCATGATATTGATTCTTCCTACCCAAGAACATGGACTATCTCTCCATCTGTTTATGTCATCTTTGATTTCTTTCATCAGTGTCTTATAATTTTCCATAGGCAGTTCTTTTGTCTCCTTAGGTAGGCTTATTCTTAGATATTTAATTCTTTTTGTTGCAGTGGTGAATGGGATTGATTCCTTGATTTCTTTTTCTGAGTTTTCATTGTTAGTGTATAGGAATGCAAGTAATTTCTGTATGTTGACTTGTATTCTGTGACTTTGCTAAATGCAATGATTAGCTCTAGTAATTTTCTGATAGTTTCTTTTGGGTTTCCTATGTATAGTATCATGTCATCTTCAAGCTGAGCATTTTGCTTCTTCTTTTCTGATTTGGATTCCTTTTATTTCTTTTTCCTTCTCTAATTGCCATAGCTAGGTCTGCCAAAACTGTGTTGAATCATAGTGATGAGAGTGGTTTCCCATACACTAGGGACTGTAATGAAATATATAATTAGACTACTAATGAACTTACATTATTAAAGTTTATAATTATTTTTAAGCTTTGTGTTTTAGAATGTTAACATCTTTGGTAGTATTTTGGATAATGATCAATAAAAAGGAGGAATTACATGTATGTAAGACGAACTAGAATAAGGAGACTCACTTAGAGAGAAGGAGAAAATAGCATCATGTCACCAAAGCCATAAAAGGTAAGAATTTCAAGGGGGGGCTATAAGAAGCAGAAGGAACCTAAAGAAAATAATACAATTGGCAAGTGATTCTTGTTAATCTTGCAGAGAGAAGTTTTAATAACATGATGGCATTCAATCCAGCTTTTAGGAGCTAGAAGGATGCATAGGAAACTGAGGAAATGAAGACAAGAGAAAATTTTAGAGAAATTTGGCTGTAAGCAGAGAGGAAGTTTGGAGTACAAGAGGTAAGGTGGTGATTTGGATAAAGTGAAAGTGAAGTCGCCTACCAGGCTCCTCTGTCCATGGGATTTTCCGGGCGACAGTCTTGGAGTGGATTGCCATTTCCTTCTCCAGGGGTGCTTCCAATTCAGGGATCAAATCCATGTCTCTTACATTGTAGACAGATGCTTTATCATCTGAACCACCAGGGAAGTCTTATTTGGATAAAGACAAGATAAAAATAAGAAAATGAGATGTTAGAAAGGGATAAAAGGAAAGAAAATCTTTTGTGTCAACATAGACAATTGAAGTTTGACAAGTTGTGGGTTTAAAAGTGGAAAAAGAAGCAGAGGAAGAAAATAAACTTTTATAGGTCTTGTATGTTCTTTCCTGGTTGCTCAGTGGTAAAGAATCTGCTTGCCAATGAAGAAGATATGAGTTTGATTCCTAGGCTAGGAAGATTCCCTGGGGAAGGAAATGGCAACCCACTCCAGTATTTAAGCCTGGGAAATCCCATGGACAGCAGAGCCTGGAGGGCTATAGTCCATGGGGTTGCAAAAGAGCTGATCATGACTTAGCAACTAAAAAACATGTGTGCATTCAGTTCAGTTCAGTTCAGTTTAGTTCAGTCGCTGTCTGTCCGACTCTTTGCAACCCCATGAATCGCAGCACGCCAGGCCTCCCTGTCCATCATCGCCTCCCGGAGTTCACTCAGACTCACGTCCACCGAGTCAGTGATGCTATCCAGCTATCTCATTCTCAGTCGCCCCCTTCTTCTCCTACCCCAAATCCCTCCCAGCATCAGAGTCTTTTCCAATGAGTCAACTCTTTGCATGAGGTGGCCAAAGTACTAGAGTTTCAGCTTTAGCATCATTCCTTCCAAAGAAATCCCAGGGTTGATCTCCTTCAGAATGGACAGGTTGGATCTCCTTGTAGTCCAAGGGACTCTCAAGAGTCTTCTCCAACACCACAGTTCAAAAGCATCAATTCTTCGGTGCTCAGCCTTCTTCACAGTCCAACACTCACATCTGTACATGACCACAGGAAAAACCATAGCCTTGACTAGACGGACCTTTGTTGCCAAAGTAATGTCTCTGCTTTTAAGTATGCTGTCTAGGTTGGTCATAACTTT
>SJYX01012346.1:46258-72538 GCA_006410675.1 Oreotragus oreotragus
AAATCAAATCCCTTATGTGTACATTACTGGTTGCTTAACACATAATTTATAATGTTTATCATCATCATTCAACAAGGTAGCACTTACTATCTACTTTAGAAAAGAGAAACAAAAGACACTCAGAAAATTGTAATAAACATTGTTCCATGGTTATTAAGTAACAGAACTGGGATTCATATTCAGGTATATCTAAATCACGTACATCTAACACTGTACTCTAGCAAGTCAAGGGGACCAAGGCATTGAACTTGAAAATGGGGTGCTTTTCTTGATCTTTCACAGAAAACAGAAAGTGAATACAAGTGAATGAAGAGATCTTTATGACTGGAGGCAGAGGAAAGTCAAAAGGTTCATATCTGATGGTCCTATTTTATGTGCAGATGAATGTCCATGCAGGTGTATACCTGGAGACTTGGGGTTAATGATAAAGATTTAGATTTTTCTTTCCAGGAAATAGAAGCGATGGCTAACTGCAAATAAATAAAGGAATCATGTTTGTTCAATTTTAAAATATATTTAAGAGAACATCTTTGGCATTTCATTATATTTCTATTATTAGAAAATGAAGCATATGAAGTTCTTAGTAAGAAATTAACACTTCTGACTATAACTGGAAAAATTTATATAAACTATAATTTATGAATAATATTTTGCTTCACACTTCATTTTTGGTATAAACTATTTTAAATTATAAGAACTATTCTGAAAAATGTTTAATTTACTGTACTTTTAAAGTTACAAATCTTCTGGAAAAACAACAAATACACATCAATTGCAGTTATATATACAAATCTTTTTCATTAATTTCAGTAACTGCTTTTCTCAAAATTTTATTTTGAATTATAATAAATAAATTATAGTGCTATAAAATGAACTTTTTTTGAAGTAAGTTGAAATGGAAAGAAAATTGACTTGAAAAAGTAGATGTGACATTTTCCCCACTATTCATGAAGACCAGTGATCATTATAAAAGGGATCATTTTCATCAAATGTTTTAAATACACATATTAAGTAAATTGAGAGAATTAATTCTATAATTGGGAAAAATAAATTTATTCATAAAGTAGCACTAAGATGGTAGAAAAACACGTGGACTCTTTCACTGTGTGTTAAAAACTAATAACAAATAAGAAAATATTGAAATGTTTACCAAATGATAGAATGAAAAAAATAGTAGCTAAAACTGTGTTAGGTACTTTCTAAGCACTCCAGATATAATACATGAAGTGGGTACTGTCATCATCATTGTTTTGTAGGTGAGGAAACTGAGGCATATGGTAACTAAACAACTTGGACAAGTTGTCACAACTAATATATAAAACTGCTTTTCTCAAAATTTTATTTTGAATTATAATAAATAAATTATAGTGCTATAAAATGAACTTTTTTGAAGTAAGTTGAAATGAAAAGAAAATTGACTTGAAAAAGTAGATGTGACATTTTCCCCACTATTCATGAAGACCAGTGATCATTATAAAAGGGATCATTTTCATCAAATGTTTTAAATACACATATTAAGTAAATTGAGAGAATTAATTCTATAATTGGGAAAAATAAATTTATTCATAAAGTAGCACTAAGATGGTAGAAAAACACGTGGACTCTTTCACTGTGTGTTAAAAACTAATAACAAATAAGAAAATATTGAAATGTTTACCAAATGATAGAATGAAAAAAATAGTAGCTAAAACTGTGTTAGGTACTTTCTAAGCACTCCAGATATAATACATGAAGTGGGTACTGTCATCATCATTGTTTTGTAGGTGAGGAAACTGAGGCATATGGTAACTAAACAACTTGGACAAGTTGTCACAACTAATATATAATGAGGCTGGGATTCAAACCATAAGCATAAAGCATGAAAGAATGAATGCATGAATGCATTCTTATAGAATATTTTTAAAGGAAAGTGTCAGATAATTAAACATAAAGTTGAAACATAAAGCACCAACCTGTGCAATACAGGATACATGTTATTATTCTCAGATTATATAACCTCGTATCAGAAACAACTTAAGAATTCTAGTTTCAAGTTCAATGTTTGTTCTCTTTTGTTCGAATGTTGACCATGGACTGCTCAGCAGTCATGTATTTGGCCAACAAATATTTATCTTGGATTGATCATGTTCCAGATATTCTCCTAAGAACAGGGGATACAATCTAAGGAAGACTACCCTTTATTAGAGACAGACAACACATACATAGATAACTAAGTATAAATTTGTTGTTGTTGTTTAGTTGCTAAGTCGAATTCAACTCTTTTATGACTCCATGGACTGTAGCCTGCCAGGCTCCCCCGTCCCTGGGATTCTCCAGGCAAGAATACTGGAGTGGATTGCCATTTCCTTCTCCAGGGGATCTTCTTGACCTAGGGATTGAATCCATATCTCCTGTATTGCAGGCAGATTCTCTACCACTGAGTCATCAGGGAAGCCCAAATATAAACTAGATAACCAAAAAATCTGATGGTAGTAGTTTGGGGAAGAAAAAATAAAGCAAAGAAATACAGAGTTATGGGAGTGAATTTTGACTGTATGACTTTATCTTGTCTTGAGGATGCGATATTTGTTCTGAGAGATGAATGACGAGGAGAATATACTGAAAGACAGAGCAGTCCATGCAGGAAGAACACAAATGGCAAGATATTGAGTCAGAGGTGAGCTAAGACTGGTAAGAAGCAGAAAGCCAGCCAGTGTTTCCTGAACTAGGAGAGAAGGGGGCACCTGGATAGAGATGAGGAGACATAATTCATGTGTCAGATTGTCCATTGTCTAGAGCAGCAGTCCCCAACCTTTTTGGCACCAGGGACTAGTCTTATGGAAGATAATTTTTCCATGGGCTAGGGTGAGGGAATGGTTTCAGGTTTGCCTGCTGCTCACCTCCTGCTGTGTGACCCAGTTCCTAACAGACCACAGATTGATACCAATCCATGAACCAAAGGTTGGGGACCCCTAGTCTAGATGCTATGGGAATAAGTTCAGAGTTTGGTTGTTTTTTGTCATCTTAGTGGAAACACCCAGGAAATTTATCATTTAGTGTGCAGTTATAAGTCACCATTTCCATGGGTATACACTAAGATTTTCGTGAAGTCAACGTTAACTATATTCTTCAAGGCTATATTCTTTATAGATTTTTTTCTTTTATAAATATTTAGGAAACTCCAAAGCAATTTACAAATCATTATCAGTGTACAGGACAGGAGAAATCAACATGAACCTTAGTGGGATCTCCTAACCCTGGAGAAATGCTAGCAGAGAATATAGAAGGAAAGTAATGCACAGTAATATGAATGTGCATATTTGGAGAAGGAAATGGCAACCCACTTCAGTATTTTTCCCTGGAGAATCCCATGGACAAAGGCGCCTGGTGGGCTACAGTCCATGGGGATGCAAAGAGTTGGACATGACTGAGCGACTAACACACACATATTTCTGGAAGGATAGTAGGATTTTAGGCTTTAGTGTACTATGAGGATATAGATTCATAGAATCATAAAGTAACAGCTGCAGCAGAGCTCAATGATCATCTCATTTCATAAATGAAGAAATTGGAGTCCAGCCAAAGTGTTCACTTGCCCAGGGTCATAAAACTCATTAAGCAGAGCCAGAATGAAATTATTCCTGTAAGTAAGATGCCGAAGAAGGGAAATGGAAAAATCTCTCCTTTATATTCATTGACTTTGCCAAAGCATTTCATTCTGTACTGTAGTAATTCATTGAGGCTGAAGCCAATATCTTGTGCCACTTGATGATCACCCCATCTACAGTGCTTTCCCTGTCCCTCCTCATGCACTATGGAGGCCGGCCTTCTCTAAACCATCTTTTACTCTTGGCTTAGTGTACCACCACCATGCAGTACAACCTGAAATACTATGCCTTAAAAGCATCACATATTTCTCACTTTGGTGTGGGAATTCTCTGCGGCCTCCACATGGGTGTCTGCAGGGATCCACTCACCATTATGAGGCAAGATAAACCAGGAAGTATGGCAAACCTTTGGCCATTGAGGAGGGGGAGGTCAATGGATAAGTACGCCCTGAATCAATAACTAAGGTGAATGATTCTGAGGACTACTTTACATAGCTCCTAAGAGAGTCCCCAGTGGAATTAGTTCCCCATCGTCCAGAGCAGTAACCATTTAGCTTTGAATTGGCAATCTTTCCTGGTTTCATGTTTCCAAGTTCTCCACTTTTATCCCTTATAATTACTTCCCCACATAAGTGTCAGAGTATGCTCCCCTGTCTCAGGCTTGGGAAAACGGATGCTGAGATAGTATCCATTTGTTAACATGCCAGCTTACATTATATATTTGGGCTTCTATGGTGGCTTAGACAGTAAAGAATCAGCCTTCAATGTGGTTTGATCCCTGGATCCAGAAGATCCCCTGGAGAAGGGATTGGCAATGCACTCCAGTACTCTTGCTGGGGAATGCCATGGACAGAAGAGCCTGATGGGATATAGTCCATGGGGGTCACAGAAAGTTGGACATGAATGAGTGACTAAACTTCACACTTTATATCATATTTAGAGATAGACCACACATCATTTGTTATCAGTTGGAGAAAGAAT
This sequence comes from Oreotragus oreotragus, assembly GCA_006410675.1. NCBI lineage: Eukaryota > Metazoa > Chordata > Mammalia > Artiodactyla > Bovidae > Oreotragus > Oreotragus oreotragus. The sequence goes on from SJYX01012346.1 coordinate 50,827, forward strand.
TAAATGGAAAAGTGAATAGTATAGGGGAAAAATGCTACAAGAAATCATGGAGGGAAGCAATAAGACCTTACAGTGATTACCATAGAAGAATGTATACATTCACAAACTTTAGTAACTACAAGGGAAAAAATGCTACAGGAAATCACGGAGGGAAGCAATAAGACCTTACAGTGATTAGCAGAGAAGACTTTGTTATACATTCACAAACGTTAGTAACTACTCAAAATGTGTTTGGGTAAAGAGAGAAGAAACAATAAGGATCAAAGATCCAAAAGATAGAATTACTATCTGAGATGGTTGCTTGCTGTTCAGTCACTCAGTTGTGTCCGACTCTTTGTGACCCCATGGACTGCAGTATGCCAGTCTTCCCTGTCCTTCACCATCTCCTGGAGTGCACTCAAACTCATGTCCATACGAAGAGGAAAAGCTCCCATGGTAAACCTCTTCTGTAATTAAGGCATCTCCATTAGAAGGGAAGAGGAGAATTTACCATGTCAGAAATGGACTGCCCCAAAGATAAGAAAAGATAACAAAATGTGACTTATCTTGGCTTCATGTCAACAAATCATACCTCAGGATGTAGAAAGAACTTATGTGTGGGACCAACTCAAGCCACCTAAGGGATCATAACAAATATATCATTTCCTTTAAAGCAGGGCAAAGACTAATAGAGTTTTGCCAAGAAAATGCACCGGTCATAGCAAACACCCTCTTCCAACAACACAAGAGAAGACTCTACATATGGACATCACCAGATGGTCAACACTGAAATCAGATTGATTATATTCTTTGCAGCCAAAGATGGAGAAGCTCTATACAGTCAACAAAAACAAGACCAGGAGCTGACTGTGGCTCAGATCATGAACTCCTTATTTCCAAATTCAGACTTAAATTGAAGAAAGTAGGGAAAACCGCTAAACCATTCAGGTATGACCTAAATCAAATCCCTTATGATTATAAAGCGGAAGTGAGAAATAGATTTAAGGGTCCAGATCTGATAGATAAAGTGCCTGATGAACTATGGAATGAGGTTTATAACATTGTACAGGAGACAGGGATCAAGACCATCCCCATGGAAAAGAAATGCAAAAAAGCAAAATGGCTGTCTGGAGAAGCCTTACAAATAGCACTGAAAAGAAGAGAGGCGAAAAGCAAAGGAGAAAAGAAAAGATATAAGCATCTGAATGCAGAGTTCCAAAGAATAGCAAGAAGAGATAAGAAAGCCTTCTTCAGCAATCAATGCAAAGAGATAGAGGAAAACAACAGAATGGGAAAGACTAGAGATCTCTTCAAGAGAATTGGAGATACCAAGGGAACATTTCATGCAAAGATGGGCTCGATAAAGGATAGAAATGGTATGGACCTAACAGAAGCAGAAGATATTAAGAAGAGGTGGCAAGAATACACAGAAGAACTGTACAGAAAAGATCTTCACGACCCAGATAATCATGAGGATGTGATCACTAATCTAGAGCCAGACATCTTGGAATGTGAAGTCAAGTGGGCCTTAGAAAGCATCACTAAGAACAAAGCTAGTGGAGGTGATGGAATTCCCGTTGAGCTGTTTCAAATCCTGGAAGATGATGCTGTGAAAGTGCTGCACTCAATATGCCAGCAAATTTGGAAAACTCAGCAGTGGCCACAGGACTGGAAAAGGTCAGTTTTCATTCCAATTCCAAAGAAAGGCAATGCCAAAGAATGCTCAAACTACCGCACAATTGCACTCATCTCACACGCTAGTAAAGTAATGCTCAAAATTCTCCAAGCCAGGCTTCAGCAATATGTGAACCGTGAACTCCCTGATGTTCAAGCTGGTTTTAGAACAGGCAGAGGAACCAGAGATCAAATTGCCAACATCCGCTGGATCATGGAAAAAGCAAGAGAGTTCCAGAAAAACATCTATTTCTGCTTTATTGACTATGCCAAAGCCTTTGACTGTGTGGATCACAATAAACTGTGGAAAATTCTGAAAGAGATGGGAATACCAGACCACCTAACCTGCCTCTTGAGAAATCTGTATGCAGGTCAGGAAGCAACAGTTAGAACTGGACATGGAACAACAGACTGGTTCCAAATAGGAAAAGGAGTACGTCAAGGCTGTATATTGTCTCCCTGCTTATTTAACTTATATGCAGAGTACATCATGAGAAACGCTGGACTGGAAGAAACACAAGCTGGAATCAAGATTGCCGGGAGAAATATCAATAACCTCAGATATGCTGATGACACCACCCTTATGGCAGAAAGTGAGGAGGAGCTAAAAAGCCTCTTGATGAAAGTGAAGGAGGAGAGCGAAAAAGTTGGCTTAAAGCTCAACATTCAGAAAACGAAGATCATGGCATCCGGTCCCATCACTTCATGGGAAATAGATGGGGAAACAGTGGAAACAGTGTCAGACTTTATTTTTTTGGGCTCCAAAATCACTGCAGATGGTGACTGCAGCCATGAAATTAAAAGACGCTTACTCCTTGGAAGAAAAGTTATGACCAACCTGGATAGTATATTCAAAAGCAGAGACATTACTTTGCCGACTAAGGTCCGCCTAGTCAAGGCTATGGTTTTTCCTGTGGTCATGTATGGATGTGAAAGTTGGACTGTGAAGAAAGCTGAGCGCCGAAGAATCGATGCTTTTGAACTGTGGTGTTGGAGAAGACTCTTGAGAGTCCCTTGGACTGCAAGGAGATCCAACCAGTCCATTCTGAAGGAGATCAACCCTGGGATTTCTTTGGAAAGAATGATGCTAAAGCTGAAACTCCAGTACTTTGGCCACCTCATGCAAAGAGTTGACTCATTGGAAAAGACTCTGATGCTGGGAGGGATTTGAGGCAGGAGGAGAAGGGGACGTCCGAGGATGAGATGGCTGGATGGCATCACGGACTCGATAGACGTGAGTCTGAGTGAACTCTGGGAGATGGTGATGAACAGGGAGGCCTGGCGTGCTGCGATTCATGGGGTCACAAAGAATCAGACATGACTGAACAACTGAACTGAACTAAACTGAACATGAAGATATGTTACAGTCTGTGTTTTCCTTTGTGTTTAACAGATCATCTAGCCAAATTTATTGTGATATATTTTTGAATAAAGATTTGAGCTATGTAATAGTATTCTTAAGTAAATGTATAGTAAGTTTGAATAGATGAATCTTACAAATGTTATTTATTGATGCAATTCTTTCTAAAAGAGTATCAAAATTGTTTCATTTGTCAGTCAATATTCTAAACACTGGATAACAAAGATGAGTATAACAATCTTTCCTGTCAAACTGATCATAGTCCAACGTAGCACATAGATAAAAATTATATTTCTGTAATAATTTTAATGAGGAAATGGGAGCACAAACAAAGAACACTTAATACACTGAGACTCAGAACAATCTATTCTGTTCCTTATTGAGTTCAGTACTCAATAAGAATGTAGAAATCTCACTGGAGGGAAAACAAAGGTGGTGGCACTCTTAGCGGTAGGAGGGCACATTTTATGATCATGGGAAAAAAGAGCAAAGGGGTTGATAATGTTTGAAAGTAACTATAATCAGACTAGTATTATTTGACTGCAAACTTTGAAGAAAGAAGAGGTGAGAGGTGAGACTGGAGAGCCAGTAGCAAACAGATGAAAGGGACTGAAAATGGAAAAGAAATTGGGAGCAAGAGAGACCATACTCTGAATTTAAAAAAAAAAAATTCTTCATTACAAACACAAAACTAAATTCTTCATTGTATGGGAAATGGAGAGCTATTGACATATTTTGAAAGAGAGTGGATATGATCAGTTGGTGTTTCAAAAACCTCACTCTTATGACTGCATGAGATGAATTTGAGGAAGTAAGAGTTTTTATCTTAGGAAGAATAGGTTCTGTATTTTTGTAAAGGTGAAGGCAAGGGTGGAAGGCTGAATAGGAGATGAGAAGTAGAATAAGGAATTTGAGTTATTTACAGAGGTGAGGATAAAGATTTTACAGTAGTTAGATGAAAACTCAGGTGAGAGATAGGATTAACATTTTAGGTTAACATTATTATTTACAAAATTATGTTTAATTTATAAAACAATACAACTCTTTACAGTGTCAATGAAATATGTTGCCTGCCACTTCAGTAAAGAAAAGGTGTTACAGCTATCTAAGTATCACATTACAGCTGCCCAACAGTGAGCCCTGAGGGAACTCAGGATGGAAAAAGGATGCCCACAATCTAGTAGCCAGTTCTTTACCACCCCAAATGAGGCACCATGAGGATTCTCAGGGTGAGAAAGTGTAGGATACTGGCCCCAGGTAGCTGAGGTGCAAACAAAGGAATGATTTCAGTGAGCCTAGATGCTTGCATCTTCCCAACCAGAAAAGTACTAAATTCATTAACTTGAGATGTCTGGTTTTCTTTAATTAACAATAATCTTTTCAAGTTCCAACTACCTTGTCTTTGTTGCACAACCTCCTATGGAGCTTGTTTTCTCTCTTACCTCTTCAGAGCAGTTATAAGAGGTAACTGAGATGCTGTGTCCTGGGCTTAAGTCCTCAGTTTTGTCCACTGAATAAAACATAATTCTCAACTTTTAGGCTGTATAACCTTTTTTTTAGTTGACAATCGAATAGGTGATCAATGGAGAAAAGAAAAAAAATTGACATATAAACCCTGCAAACCCTGCAAACACAAATTCTTTAAGAACACGAATATATTTCAATCTAACCTTCTATCTAAGCCTATTTAGTTCAAATAAATGTAACCACAATTTCCTAATGTTTTTGGACTCTGTGTTTAAGCACATTAACCATATTACAACACAGTATTTTTTTAGAACAGTAATAATGAATCTATAACCAATTGACTTATGAAAATCTCAGTTTCTTTGGCGATACAAGCATGAAACGTTTTTTATTTTTGTTTCAATCACTGCTTTCAAATCTCCTGTGTCAAGTCTCCCTTTCTGGCTTGTGTTCTAAGCACCTGGTAGAGAGAACTAATTCTGTAACAATTCCGTCAGTTTTTCATCACTGAAATTAGTTCACTCACTCGTTACAATTTCATATCTAATTCAAAGGCATTCTCTTCCCTTTGTGTTCAGTTGAGTCACTCAGTTGTGTCCTATTCTTTGCTACCCATGGACTTCAGCACGCTAGGCTTCCCTGTCCATCACCAACTCCCAGAGTTTACTCAAACTCATGTCTATCAAATCAGTGATGCTGTCCAACCATCTCATCCACTCTCCTCCCCTTCTCCTCCTGCCTTCAATCTTCCCCAGCATCAGGGTCTTTTCCCTTTGTGAGGGTCAGCTGTATATTGGAATGGAGGGGCTTATCAAGTCCTCCCCCTTCTCAGGCTACAGTCCTTCCAGTCTTGGAAGTCAGGGAAGAGAGTTTTGAAGGGAAAATGTCTCTAGAGAATGAGTGAGGTCAAGTCCTCTGCTTCTTGGTTGCCTTTGGTCTTTTAGTGTTTACATGGATGCATCCTGATTAGCAAGTGCCAAAGTGGCAACTCTAGTGTGAGAGCTGGTTCTGACTCTGCAGTTCCACTTATTCCATCTTCATCTTCTTAAGTTTTTGCTTTTTCATTACCTGCATTTTAAGAAGTGATAATAAATCTATATATACAGAAATGAATGTTCACTCAAAATATTTTGTTTCAATGTGTGTAATGTCAATTGGGTAGCATTCTTTCTTAGATTAGCAAAAAAAAATCTGTATTGTTTTGTTGAGAGAATTGCCTGAATGTTTTGAAATAAAGAAAATAAAGACTGGGAGTATATTTGAAAATGGAGCTTGCTAAAATGAATGAGTTATTTTACTGAAAGTATTTGAAACATTTCATGTGAAAGTAAGCAGAAAGAGACACATGTACCCCCAATGTTCATCACAGTACTGTTTATAATAGCCAGGACATGGAAACAACCTAGATGTCCCTCAGCAGATGAATGGATAAGAAAGCTGTGGTACATATACATAATGGAGTATTACTAAGCCATTAAAAAGAATACATTTGAATCAGTTCTAATAAGATGGATGAAACTGGAACCGATTATACAGAGTGAATTAAGCCAGAAAGAAAAACACCAATACAGTATACTAACACATATATATGGAATTTAGAAAGATGGTAATGAGGACCCTGTATGCAAGACAGCAAAAGAGACACAGATGTGTAGAGCAGACTTTTGGACTCTGAGGGAGAGGGAGAGGGAGAGGGTGGGATGATTTGGGAGAATAGCATTGAAATATGTATACTATCATGTAAGAAATGAATTGCCAGTCTATGTTTGATGCAGGATGTTTGGGGCTGTTGTATGGGGATGATACGGAGGGATGATGTGGGGTGGGAGGTGGGAGGGGGGTTCATGTTTGGGAGTTCATGTACACCCGTGACGGATTCATGTCAATGTATGCCAAAACCAATACAGTACTGTAAAGTAAAATAAAGTAAAAATAAAAATTAAAAAAAATTAAATTAAAAAAAAGAAAGTAAGCAATTCATAACTGTATAAAAATTGAGAACATTTTTGTTGCTGATGACAATTTTTTATTCCAACATGAACTCATTAGTTGTCTATCTAAAATTATCACCTATGATCTACATGCTTGCAACTGTGAAGGTATGTGCCAACAAACAAACTCCTAAGAATATGAATGGAGAAACTATTCAGAAAATGAGGTAAACCTCTAAATATAGGCTCATATATAAAACCACTTTTCTACAGCAATGTCAGACTTTCAGAACGTAGTTGATTCATAATCAAGGAGAACAATCCAAACAGCCTCTTTGGTTTTGAGGATTTGTGCCACTTCACCAAATTCATTACTGATATTGAAAGTACTGATTATTTTGTTCATAATTTTGATTACTGTGTTTGACAGTGAAAGTTTGAAGGTTATATCAGTCAGAGTTCTACCAGAAAAACAGAAATACACACAGACACATGGACTTCCCTGGTAGCTCAGCTGGTAAAGAATACAGCTGCAATGCAGGAGACCCTGGTTTGATTCCTGGGTTGGAAAAGATCCCCTGGAGAAGGGATAAGCTAACTACTCCAGTATTCTTGGACTTCCCTGGGGGCTCAGCTGGTAAAGAATCCACCAGAAATGCAGGAGACCTGGGTTTGGTCCCTTGAGAAGGGAACAGCAACCGAATTTCGCATCCAGGCCTGGAGAATTCCATGGACTGTATAGTCCATGGGGTTGCAAAGAGTCAGACATGACTGAGTAGCTTTTGCTTTCACATAGACACAGATTTTTTTTTTTTCCCAGGGAATTGGCTTATGTGATTGTGGGATCTGGCTGGGCAAGCCTGACATCCATAGGCCAGAGGACAGGCTGGAAATTTATAAGCAGGTCAAAGAATGAAGCTGAGAAGCAAAATTGCTTCTTTCTAGAAAACTTCAGTCACACTCTAAAGGTCATTCAAATGACTGGTTGAGGCTCACCCAGATTATTGCAGATGATCTCCTTGACTTCAAGTCTACTGATTGTAAATGTCAAGCATGCCTACAAAATACCTCCACAGCAACATCTAGATTAGTGTTTGAATTGCTGGGTACTACAATATAGCCAAATTGATGGGTGACATATCGCCGTGGTTGATTCATATATACATTTAGAGCATAATTTCAAATTTCCAAAAGAACAGAATAGAAGTTGAACAAAGACAAATTCAAAGGTATTTAAAGCTGAAGTTGAATGGTTCTATGAAGACCTACAAGACCTTTTAGAACTAACATCCAAAAAAGATGTCCTTTTCATCATAGGGGACTGGAATGCAAAAGTAGGAAGTCAAGAAACACCTGGAGTAACAGGCAANACAGGGAGGCCTGGCATGCTGTGATTCATGGGGTCGCAAAGAGTCAGACACGACTGAGCAACTGAACTGAACTAAACTGACTTTAAAAATCTGTGAAAAATCACCAGATAAAGAAGAAGGAAAATAAAATACAGTTTGAAATGAATTTTTTCCTACTCTACTTTATTTTAAAATTTTGGTGTTCCCTGAGTTCATATACTTGAGTTAACATGTTCCTCAATTCAAAGTACATTAGTTTGTACAAGATATTGGCTTGCCATTTTATTTTTCCCTTGCTTATTTTCTTTTTGCACTGATAACATTTCCAATCCTCCCTCCCAAAAGACATACTTGTCTATAGTATATATTATATATTTCATGTACACTATGGGATATTGTCCTCTAGTATGTAGTCTATTTACTAGACTTTTACATACTGTCTTTTACCTAAAAAGCTCCATCTGGTTTATGTATTTTTATTTCTGCATGTCAGGAGCTAGTGTGAGGAACTATTTGTGATTCCTCTTTCAAAACACAATGGAAGGACATTTAACATTTAAACAAATTTATTTTTGCAATCCTTAGATAAAACCTAAAAGAAACCAAGGGGAGACTCAACTATGACTTACTATGTTTTAAAGTGACTTCTGAAATCTATTCATGTAAAGTGTGTTAAAATAATTTATAGTTCAGAGAACATCTTTCATATAGGACAACTTACAGAGAGAATACTAGTCTAAAAATTTACTGGTTTTAATTAACTAATTAAAATCACTTCTTAACCCAACTGGTTCAAAAGTGGGAGAGGAGAACATTAAGACTGTTTATTGTCATCCTGCTTGTTTAACTTATATGTAGAGTACATCTTGTGAAATGCTGGACTGGAGGAAGCACAAGCTGTAATCAGATTGCCAGGAGAAATATCAATAACCTCAGATATGTAGATGACACCACCCTTATGGCAGAAAGTGAAGAGGAACTAAAAAGCCTGTTGATGAAAGTGAAAGAGGAGAGTGAAAAAGTTGGCTTAAAGCTCAACATTCAGAAAATGAAGATCATGGCATCTGGTCCCTTCACTTCATGGGAAATAGGTGGGGAAACAATGGAAACAGTGACAGACTTTAATTTTTTGGGCTCCAAAATCACTGCAGATGGTGACTGAAGCCATGAAATTAAAAGACACTTTCTCCTTGGAAGGAAAGTTATGACCAACCTAGACAGCATATTAAAAAGCAGAGATATTACTTTGGCAACAAAGGTCCATCTAGTTAAAGCATTGTTTTTTCCAGTAGTCATGTATGGATGTGAGAGTTGGGCCATAAAGGAAGCTGAACACCCAAGAATCGATGCTTTTGAACTGCGGTGTTGGAGAAGACTCTTGAAAGGCCCTTGGACTGTAAGGAGATCCAACCAGTCCATCCTAAAGGAAATTAACCCTGAACATTCACTCATCAGAAGGACTGATGCTGAAGCTGAAACTCCAATATTTTGGCCACCTGATGTGAAGAACCAACTCATTGAAAAGACCCTGATACTGGGAAAGATTGAAGGCAGGAGGATAATGGGACAACAGAGGATGAGAAGGTTGGATGGCATCACTGACAAAATGGACATGAGTTGGAGCAGGCTCCAGAAGTTAGTGAAGGACAGGGAAGCCTGGTGTCCTGCAGGCCATGGGGTCACAAAGAGCAAGACATGACTGAGTGACTGAATAACAACAGCATTTATCTCCCTAGGTTTATATGCTTTAAGAAGATATTTTTATAACTAAAAAGGATGACTCTAGGGTGAAAATGAATTCCTCTTGGGAAGAAAATTCCAATTTCTACTGACCATCAATCTCTTTTGAAAGTTCAGGGTAAGCTTACCAGGGATGCGTCACTGGAATCGATTGCCCAGAGCCACAACACTCTACATGGCTTGAGATTGGACAACCAGACTAGAAGGTCAGTATCTAACTTTTATGCTCAACATCCTTCAGTATTGTATGCTTCAAACTGACATATGGTTTTTCTGAGAATGAAAGACCTCTCTCACTCACATCTGTTTAAAATCCAACCATAGGAACTGAAGGGACTTAAGAAAGGGAACTTGGTGTCACATGACACTCAAGCATGTCTGATGAAGAAAAAATGGTCAAGACTGTGAATGTGCTATTTGACACCTCTTAGGCACTGTTTATACATTTATGCAGGACTTCCCTGGTGACTCAAATGGTTAAGTGTCTCAATGCAGGAGACTTGGGTTTGATCCCTGGGTCTGGAAGATCCCCTGGAGAAGGAAATGGCAACCCAATCCAGTAATCTTGCCTGAAAAATTCCATGGACAGTGGAACCTTGTAGGCTACAGTCCATGGGGTTGCAAAGAGTTGGACACGACTGAGCAACTTCACTCACTCACATGCACTGTTTTAGGTTATTGGTTTACCTGTCTCTGGAGCACTTGATCCTTTGCTCAGTTCAGGCTGCTGCTGAGGAGACCTACTTCCCATGTACACCTGGGCAGTTCCATCATCTGACTTGTCAAATACAAACTGGAACTCCCTGTGGGCAAACACTGACCAATGGAAGATGGTGGAAGCAGACAGACAAAGTCCCTCTCTGTTTGGAGCATGGTGTTTTCTCTGGAGCCTATCTGCTGATGTTGCAAGCAATAGAGAGGAGGTTTGAGTTTCTTCATGAAGAAAGGACCTCCGTCTCTTTCTTTTCCATTCTTCCTTGCCTTATATTTATTTTTGCTTCTCTGTCAGTTCTTAATAAAGCATCTGTGTTCATGTATATATAGTCTTCAATGTTCGGTACTGAACTAGAATAAAAGCAGACTAAATCATTGTACTTTAGTCAGATTAATTTGAGACTTCTTCCTTTTAAAAGCAAGGGAATAAGAGACATTTAATTTGGTCAGTAGCCAAATCTTCTTAAGTAATAAGATTCACTATAAAATGAATTAGGTGAAGATCTCTCAACTTTTCCCAGCATTTATCTTTTTATTAAAATGTGGTTATAATCAAACTCCAAGATTTAGGATTTTTAACAACTGTTCTCAGGATTTGAATTAAGGGAAGAATACCTTTTAAAAATGTACTTAGCGTTCTTAATAAATAAAGGTAGTATCTCCTAGTACATTTATGAGAAATTCTAAGGGAAATGATACTATTTATGTGGTTCTGAACTAAACTGAATGTGGTTCAAAATGTTACAGTTCATGAAAGGCAAAGGAGTTTGCAATAGTGTTTCTTGTAAAGCAAGTTCTGCCAAGAAACTTGATAAAATGTTGAGTTCGAAAGTTAAATTCTACAAGTACAGACATATATGGATTTTGGTTGTGTAGTTAAAATTCCATATGTGGATATGAAGGAAAATATTCTCCTGAAAAGAAAAGAGCCAGAAATAGGAGTCTTCTGAGACATGACTGGCTTATGGGAATACAAGTGTCTCTATCTTCAGATTTAGACAATGTGTTTTAAGTGTATTCTCTGTCCAACAACTTAACTGATTCTGATCCTTTAAAAAAAAATCTTATTGCTTTATCTAGCAAAGAACTACACAGTAATTATCAAATTGTTTTTAATTTCCAAAAGTCACCTAGTCTCTCCATGATGCTGCAAAATCATGTTTTCCTCCTTGAGCCCAAAGTGCCACATAATACTTACTATTTTATTTTTTTCTGAGTTAGCAGTATGAAATAAAATGTAATAAACCTAATGGCCTTTCTTCTATCCACAGAAATACTGGATTAAAAATAACAGAAAAAAACTCCTAAATATAGGAGAAAAAATTTTAATGAAAAGAAAATTCTCAATGTACAAAATCAGATTGAACTTGACACAATAATGACAGACAATTGGAAAGAAATAGGTCCAGAAATAAGATATAGTGACTGACTGGGTGTCTGGGTTATCTTGTGGCTGTAAGAATCTTTCTTTGGACCCATGCATTTCAGACTCTAGAAATGAGATACCTGCATGATATAGAAAGCCTGGCAGTAGTCCCTCCTCTAGGATAGAGGATGCAAAAGTAATCACCTACAGCTCAGGATGGAGTAGGAAACTTGACTTTAGATTGAATTCATTATGTGAAAAAAGCTATAGTCTCCATTCAGTGCAAGGACTGAGCTCAAAATTGTTGTATTCCCTTTGTTTATGTATCTATAAGGCAATATATAAAGGGGCAAATAAAATCACTTTTGAAATTCATTGAGCACCTGCTAGGACAAAAATAAAATAACTCTGGAGGAACATATAGTATTAAAGTTTATGGGATGACTACAGGATTGTAGGGAGTAGCAGAAGATAGGCTAACAGAAAAAATTTCAATGACAAACATTTTATCATAAAGAAGAGAATGCAAGAACAACATACAAAAAGATTAGCACCCAGAGAAACTAAAATAGGACACTTTTCCAATGATGTAAAAATCAATTAGAAACAAAATATGAAGAGGAAAGTAATGAGAAGAGTTGATGCTATGAAAAAAAGAACAGGTAAACTGGAGAAAAATTAAAATCAAGAATTAAAAACTGCAGCAACTGAGTTAAATAGCTAATTATACCCAACTGAAAGGGAAATTAGCAGAAATTTAGGAAAGTAGGGAAAAACCCAAGATTTAGAATAAAGAAATAAAGTGCTATAACATATGATTTACATGAAATAAGGATAGTAAATTTGGCTTTAACTTGAACTCAGTATGTGGCAAAGCTATAACCTCTATCTAAGCTCTAAGCTAAAAATTGTTGCATTCCCTTTGTTTAGATACAACTTACAAAATTAAAGAAAGTGAAAGTGAAGTTGCTCAGTTGTGTCTGACTCTTTGTGACCCCACGGACTGTAGCCTACCAGGCTCCTCTGTCCATGAGATTTTCCAGGCAAGAGTACTGGAGTGGGTTGCTATTTCCTTCTCCACATAAACATTAAGTTACATTAAAATATCAGGAAACAACATAGTTCATCTTTTAGGACAACTTGAAAGTTTATACAGTAAATACAAAAGAATCTCAAGATAAACTATTAGAAAGGATAATAGACTGGAGAGTTTTTCATATATGAAATAACTATATGAAATTAATAGTTATCTTTTATTAGAATTAAATAGGCAATAATAAGTCAAAAGAAGTAATAAGGCATTCTAACTTAAAAGGATAGAGTTCAGTTTAGGATTATGAAAAGTCCTTAATAAATTTTTGCCTTGAGAACCCCTCTTTTGAAAAGGCAAAAAGAATGACACTGAAAGACGAACTCTTTGTACAAAAGATATGACACTGAAAGACGAACTCTTTGCATGAAAGATATGACACTGAAAGACGAACTCAGTGTACATTTACCTAAAATGTACTGGAGAAGAGTAGAGAAATAGCTCTAGAAGGAATGAAGAGGCTGAGCCAAAGTGGACCCAACACCCAGCTATGGATATGTCTGGTAGTGAAAGCAAAGTTTGATGCTGTAAAGAACAATATTGCATAGGAACCTGGAATGTTAGGTCCATGAACATGGTAAACTGGAAGTGGTCAAACAGAAGATGACAAGAGTGAACATCGACATTGTAGGAAACAGAACTAAAATGGACTGGAGTGGGCAAATTTAACTCATATGGCCATATATTTACTACTGTGTGCAAGAATTCCTTAGAAGAAATGGAGTAGAACTCATAGACAACAGAAGAGTCAAAAGTGCAGTTCTTAGGTGCAATCTCAAAGACACCAGAATGATCTTGGTTCCTTTCCGAGGAATGCCATTTAATATCACAGTAATCCAAGTCTAGCCCCAACCACTGATGCCAAAGAAGCTGAAGTTGAATAGTTCTATGAAGACCTACAAGACCTTTTAGAACTAACAACCCCAAAAGATGTCCTTTTCATTATAGAGAACTGGAATGCAGAAATAGGAAGTAAAGAAACAACTGGAGTAACAGGCAAATTTGGCCTTGGAGTACAGAATGAAGCAGGGCAAAGGTTAACAGTTTTGCCCAGAAAATGCACTGGTCATAGAAAACACCCTCTTCCAACAATACAAGAGATAACTCTACACATGGACATCATCAGATGGTAAATACTAAAATCAGATTGATTATATTCTTTGCAGCCAACGATGGAGAAGCTCTATACAACCAGCAAAAACAACACTGGGAGCTGACTGTGGCTCAGATCATGAACTCATTGCAAAATTCAGACTTATATTGAAGAATGTAGGGAAAACCACTGGGCCATTCAGGTATGACCTAAATAAAATCCCTTACAATTATACAGTGGAAGTGACAAATAGATTCAAGGTGTTAGATCTTATGGACAAAGTGCTTGAAGAACTATGGACAGAGGTTCATAACACTTTAGAGGAGGTGGTGATCAAAACCATCCCCAAGAAAACGAGATGATAAAAGGCAAAATGGTTGTCTGAGGAGGGCTTCCAAAGAGTTGAGAAAAGAAGAGAAGTGAAAGGCAAAAGAGAAAAGGAAACATATTCCCATCTGAATGCAGAGTTCCAAAAACTAGCAAGGAGATATAAGAAAGCCATTCTAAGCAAACAATGCAAAGAAATAGAGGGAAACAATAGAAAGTGAAAGACTAGAGATCTCTTCAAGAAAATTAGAGATCCCAAGAGAACATTTCATGAAAAGATGAGTACAATAAAAGACAGAAACGGTATGGATCAAACAGAAGCAGAAGATATTAAGAGGAGGTGGCAAGATTACACAGAAGAACTATACAAAAAAACCCCTTAATGGCTCAGATAACCATAATGGTGTGATCACTCACCTAGAGCCAGACATTATGGAGTGTGAAGTCAAGTGGGCCTTAAGAAGCAACACTACAAACAAAGCTAGTGGAGATGATGGAATTCCAGTTTAGCTCTTTCAAATCCTAAAGGATGATGTTGTGAAAGTGCTGCACTTTCACATATGCCAACAAATATTCCAACAAATTTAAAAAACTCAGCAGTGGCCACATGGGAAAGGATCAAAATTATCAGTTTTTCAATGGAAAAGGAAATTCCAAATTCCTTTGGAAATTTTAAAAATGGAAAAGGTCAGTTTTCATTCCAATCCCACAGAAAGGCAATGCCAAAGAACATTCAAACTACTGCACAATAGCCCATATTTCACATGCTAGCAAGGAAAAGCTAAAAATTCCCCAAGCCAAGCTTCAACAGTACATGAACCATGAACTTGCAGATGTTCAAGCTGGATTTATAAAAGGCAGAGGAACCAGAGATCAAATTACTAACATCTGTTGGATCACAGAAAAAGCAAGGGAATTAAAAAAAAACAAACAAACATATACTTCTGATTCATTGACTATGCTAGAGACTCTGACTGTGTGGATTACAACAAACTGTGGAAAATTCTTAAAGAGATGGGAATTTCCGACCATCTTACCTGCCTCCTGAGAAACCTGTATGCAGGTCAAGAAACAATCACTAGAACCAAACATGGAACAGCAGACTGGTTCAAAGTTGGGAAAGGATTATATCACAGCTGAATATTGTCACTCTCCTTATTTACTTTTATGCAGAGTACATCATGAAGAATGCTGGGGTGGATGAAGCACAAGCTGGAATCAAGATTGCTGGGAGAAATACAAAAACCTAAGATATGCACCACCCTTACAGCAAAAAGTGAAGAGGAAATAAAGAGCATCTTGATGAAGGAGAAAGAGGAGAGTGAAAAAGCTGGCTTAAAACTCAACATTCAAAATACTAAGATCATGGCATCCAGCCCCATCACTTCATTGCAAATAAATGAGGAAACATGGAAACTGGACATTATTTTCTTAGGCTCCAAAATCACTGTAGAATGTGATTGCAGTCATGAAATTAAAAGATCCCTGCTCCTTGTAAGAAAAGCTATGATAAACCTAAATCAAATTACTAACATCTGTTGGATCACAGAAAAAGCAAGGGAATTAAAAAAAAACAAACAAACATATACTTCTGATTCATTGACTATGCTAGAGACTCTGACTGTGTGGATTACAACAAACTGTGGAAAATTCTTAAAGAGATGGGAATTTCCGACCATCTTACCTGCCTCCTGAGAAACCTGTATGCAGGTCAAGAAACAATCACTAGAACCAAACATGGAACAGCAGACTGGTTCAAAGTTGGGAAAGGATTATATCACAGCTGAATATTGTCACTCTCCTTATTTACTTTTATGCAGAGTACATCATGAAGAATGCTGGGGTGGATGAAGCACAAGCTGGAATCAAGATTGCTGGGAGAAATACAAAAACCTAAGATATGCACCACCCTTACAGCAAAAAGTGAAGAGGAAATAAAGAGCATCTTGATGAAGGAGAAAGAGGAGAGTGAAAAAGCTGGCTTAAAACTCAACATTCAAAATACTAAGATCATGGCATCCAGCCCCATCACTTCATTGCAAATAAATGAGGAAACATGGAAACTGGACATTATTTTCTTAGGCTCCAAAATCACTGTAGAATGTGATTGCAGTCATGAAATTAAAAGATCCCTGCTCCTTGTAAGAAAAGCTATGATAAACCTAAACAGCATACTAAAAAGCAGAGACATTACTTTGCTGACAGAAGTCCATAGAGTCAAAGTTATTGTTTTTCCAGTAGTCATGTATGGATGTGAGTTAGACCATAAAGAAGGTTGAGAACTGAAGAATTGATGCTTTTGAACTGTGGTGTTGGAGAAGAGTCTTGAGAGTCTCTTGGACAGCAGGAGATCAAACCAGTCAATTCTAAGGAAATCAACCCTGAATATTCATTGGAAGGACTAATGCTGAAGCTTAAATATTTTAGCCACATGATCCAAAGAGCTGACTTATTGGAAAATACCCTAATTATGGAAAAGATTGAAGGCAGGAGGAGAATGTGGTGACAGAAGATGAGATAGTTGAATGGCATCCCTGACTCAATGGACAAGAGTTAGAGCAAACTCTGGGAGATGGTGAAGGATAGGGAAGCCTGACGTACTGCAGTCCATGAGGTCACAAAGAGTTGGACACAACTGAGCAACTGAACAACAACAGCAATTAAAAATCCTGGAGATGGATAGTGGTGATGGTTGCACAATAATGTGAATGCATCTAATGCCACTAAATGTACACTTAAAAATTGATAAAATGATCATCTTTATGTTATGAGTAGTTTATCAAAATAAAATAGTTTTTAAGATATGGCATCAGTAACTGAAAATGCTGAATAATTAAATAAAATTGTACAAGAGTTTTTAAAAAAATTATAAATTTCTACTGAAATAAACTCATGAGAATCAAATTGATGAATGAAGCCGTGTTCATAAATAGAAGGATTCAATATCTTATGCCAATTTTCTTCATAACAATGTATAAATTAAATGTAATTTTACTAATCTCAGAAGTATTTTACAATGACACTGAGGTATTTCTCATGAAATTCATATTGAATTACAAGTTATTAAAAATGAGGAAACAAATTTTAAGTTATTAATGTAGATAATTTGTCTCCTAAAATACCAAGCTTTACATGATGTTACAGTTATGTAAGGTAAAGGTGGCTTCATGGGTATCTTTTGTAGTGATCAGGATACCCGAATGAAGAGGAAACTGAGTTTTAGAAACTCTTAAGCATAAAAGCAAGAGAGTTCCAGAAGAACATGTATTTCTGCTTTATTGACTATATCAAAGGCTTTGACTGTGTGGATCACAATATACTGTGAAAAATTCTGAAAGAGATGGGAATACCAGACCGCCTGACCTGCCTCTTGAGAAACCTATATGCAGGTCAGGAAACAACAGTTAGAACTGGACATGGAACAACAGACTGTTTCCAAATAAGAAAAGGAGTACATCAAGGCTGTATATTGTCACTCTGCTTATTTAACTTATATGCAGAGTACATCATGAGAGATGCTGGTCTGGAAGAAGCGCAAGCTGGAATCAAGATTGCTGGAAGAAATCTCAACAACCTCAGATATGCAGATGACACCACCCTTATGGCAGAAAGTGAAGAGAAACTAAAAAGCCTCTTGATGAAAGTGAAAGTGGAGAGTGAAAAAGTTGGCTTAAACTCAACATTCAGAAAACGAAAATCACGGCATCTGGTCCCATCACTTCATGGGAAATAGATGGGGAAACAATGGAAACAGTGTCAGACTTTATTTTTTGGGGCTCCAAAATCATTGCAGATGATGATTGCAGCCATGAAATTAAAAGACACTNAAGCCTCTTGATGAAAGTGAAAGTGGAGAGTGAAAAAGTTGGCTTAAACTCAACATTCAGAAAACGAAAATCACGGCATCCGGTCCCATCACTTCATGGGAAATAGATGGGGAAACAATGGAAACAGTGTCAGACTTTATTTTTTGGGGCTCCAAAATCATTGCAGATGATGATTGCAGCCATGAAATTAAAAGACACTCCTTGGAAGGAAAGTTATGACCAAACTAGAAAGCATATTGAAAAGTAGAGACATTGCTTTGCCAACAAAGGTCCGTCTAGTCAAGGCTATGGTTTTTCCGGTAGTCATGTATGGATGTGAGAGTTGGACTGTGAAGAAGGCTGAGTGCTGAAGAATTGACGCTTTTGAACTGTGGTGTTGGAGAAGACTCTTGAGAGTCCCTTGGACTGCAAGGAGACCCAACCAGTCCATTCTAAAGGAGATCAGTCCTGGGCATTCTTTGGAAGAAATGATGCTAAAGCTGAAATTCCAATACTTTGGCCACCTCATGAGAAGAGCTGACTCATTGGAAAATACCCTGATGCTGGGAGGAATTGGGGGCAGGAGGAGAAGGGGACGACAGAGGATGAGATGGCTGGATGGCATCACCGACTAGATGGATGTGAGTTTGAGTGAACTCCAGGAGTTGATGATGGACAGGGTGGCCTGGCGTGTTGCTATTCATGGGGTCGCAGAGAGTTGGACATGACTGAACGGAACTGAAGCATACCTCAGGGTACCACAAAAATGAAATATGGTTAGAAAGTTTTTTGGAAGGTCATGTGTTTATTGGAGTCTGAGGACAGTCGTAAACATTTAGAATGAATGTGACCTCTCTGCTTTAATGATTATGAAGATATGGAATCCTCTGGAATATCCCCATAAGAAAAGGTGAGTAGAGAAGGCAGCTAGGGAGCATTCTGGATTGACATTTAAAGGTGTAGGAATCCACCAGCACATGGATCTTTTGGATGATAGCTGAACTGAGTCATCTTGAAAGTATTTCTCCAAATTAGACATGATGCCAAGATTAATGGACCTCAACTGTTTAAAGGATATAGATTTTATTTCTTGCAAAGGAGTTAAAATAGGGACAGGTGACAAGATTGTAGCAAGAATGTGCCTTGTTGCTGTCATGAGACATACTAGTGTTTCTCTTGAGGGGCCTCTAGATAGCCTAAGCATGTATCTCCAAGTGAAATTTGAGGTGATTGCCACATCTTTAGTATTTTTTGGCTAACCAAGAAAGACCTGCAATAGCAGGACAGTTAAATGTGAATAAAGAACAACATGAGCAAGAAGACAAATGACTTGTCGCTTTCCTCTGTTGATCTAGTACACTTCCTTCAACTTCTGAAAAAATGAGGTGTGTGCTGGAGATGTCATCCCAAGTGGTAAGATGTGAGAATCATCACACATCTGATATTCATATGTCAGCAGTTGGAGAAAAATTAAGCCATTTATTACACACTTGGAGTTCAGTCCATTTAATAAGCTGCTTATGTCAAGAAAAATAATGGATTATTCAGAGTATTGTCTTATATTTTTTGGAAATTAGTAATTTAATATTTCTAAACACACTCCTTTAGTGGTTTGAAAATGATCTATTTGTGCTAAGAACAATTTTCTGGGTAAAACACAGAATTATTTTCTCTATATCATTATTGTCATTATTTACTACTACTTTGCTTAATTCTTTTTAGGCTTTGTATAAGGAGGATTGTCAAAACAATTGAACAGAGAGGCTAAAAGTTGAGAAACAAAAGAAGTGACTAGCAGTTAGTACAACAGGCTATACAAAGATGCTATTTCTCAGTTTTTTCTTGACATGGAAGAAAAATAGTGTTATAAGTCATAACTATTTGCTGAAAATAACTCCCTAGGTACATCCTTAGATTAGAAATCATGTTAATAATAATATATCATTATACTAGGTCAATAAGGATCACTGTTATATATTTTTTATTATGAAGAAATTTTTTACTCTTGATTACTGTTTATGTGATGCTATATATTAATAAAGTAACACTGATGCCTGCTATTGCTGCTGCTGTAAGTTACTTCAGACACGTCTGACTCTTTGTGACACCATGGGCTGTAGCCTGCCAGGCTTCTCTGTCCATGCAATTCTCCAGGCCAGAATACTGGAGGGAGTTGCCATTTCCTACTCCAGAGGATCTTCCTGACCCAGGGACTATATCCATGGTTCTTCATCTCCTGCATTGGCAGGAGGGTCCTTTACCACTAGTGTTACCATGCCTGAAATGTCACAAAAAATTTGGTAGTAGGACCAATCCATCTGTGTTATTTGACATCAGCTCCAACTTAATGCTACCGATTTGTTTCCTTTCTTTGTCATTTGAAGCTGAATATTTTGATTGATAAAATAAAAATGTATTTAAGAGAACAATATAGTTTAACATGAAATATACTTAATCAAGAATGTTTATATGTTTAGAGGCAAAGGTAGCCAATTCACCTTAACTGCATTTCCTGAAGTAGAATTTCTTTTGTTCTTTATAGACAAGTCTCATTGACTGGAACTTAACTGTGCATGGGCAGGACCTATTCTTAACATGTAGGCTTCCACATAGAATGAACAAAGAGGGAACTAATTTTTCATTGGGAATCTCCCAAATGTTAGTATCTAGGGGAACCCTCTCTCTGGAGAGCATTCTCCTGGCTGCCTGTGTTCTTAGATAAGGTGGAACAAGAGAGCTTGGAAACATTTCTTTCAGGTTTTTGACTTTCATTTAATGTCTGTATTCCTGAACTGCAATACTAAACCTCACTGTATCTAATAGTCCTTACTCTTCAATTTCTCAAATTTTAAATCTTAGGAAAAGAAATCCAGTCTTCAATAGTAGTAGATCAGGTTGACTTGAAGAGGTTTCAGAGGGTAGGGTAAACACTGGCCTCCTGGGAAGTCTGAACAGTCCCTCTATTTTTGGACTTAAGCCTAACTCCTGTTTTCTGAGATGTCTGGGGACCTCAAGGGTGAGTTTTCATGTGTTGAAACCATTTCATTTTATGTTGTGTATTTTTTTTTAATGAAAGGTTGGTTAAGAGTTTTGTGTTTCTTGTTCTCTTACTGAAATATTAGAACTCTAACAGAACAAATTTATGGATACCAAACAGGAAAAGGGATGGAATGAGTTGGGAGATTGGGATTGGCATATATACACTATTGGTACTATGTATAAAATAGATAACTATCGAGAACCTAGTGTATAGCACCTGAAACTCTACTCATTATTCTGTGGTGACCTAAATGGGAAGGAAATCCAAAAAAGAGGAGATATATGTATACATATAGCTAGTTGACTTTGCTCCATAGTAGAAGCTAACACAGCATTGTAAAGCAATTATACTCCAATAAAAATTTTTAAATGCCTGAAAAGAAAAGAAATAACTGACAGTGTGAAGGGTAGTCCTAGAAGCAGAGACCGATGGCGAAGAGACAAGAGCTAAAAGAAATGAGCTTTTCTACAATTCTACTATAAAGATATACTGGTCTATTTATTTTATTTTATTTTATTTTACTTTACAGTACTCTACTGGTTTTGGCATACATTGACATGAATCCGCCACGGGTGTACACGAACTCCCAAACATGAACCCCCCTCCCTCCTCTCACCCCCCATCATCCCTCTGGATCATCCCCATACACCAGCCCCAAGCATCCTGCATCCTGCACCGAACACAGACTGGAGATTCATTTCCTACATGATAGTACACATATTTCAATGCTATTCTCCCAAATCATCCCACCCTGTCCCCCTCCCTCTCCCTCTCCC